>JAKUCG020000164.1:0-76909 GCA_022539655.2 Ceriodaphnia dubia
CTCGCGGAAAGCATTTTATTCCGTGTGAAGAATATAAAAAATATTGCAGCATCAAAACCGCCTGCGCTTCATTCATGTAGTGGAGAGTTGATTCAGTGACTGATGTACACTTCCTCGTTAAAATATAACAAATATATCGTGGTAAACTATTGAATCTGGTTCGAAAAGTCTTTACTTTTTAGAATCTCATACAAAAATAGAGTCCAATTGTCATTTCATAATAGTTTTTGGTAGTTTTTTATCAGAAAATGGCTCGCGGAAGGCATTTTATTCCGTGTGAAGAATATATAAAATATTGCAGCATCAAAACCGCCTGCGCTTCATTCATGTAGTGGAGAGTTGATTCAGTGACTGATGTACACTTCCTCGTTAAAATATAACAAATATATCGTGGTAAACTATTGAATCTGGTTCGAAAAGTCTTTACTTCTTAGAATCTCATACAAAAATAGAGTCCAATTGTCATTTCATAATAGTTTTTGGTAGTTTTTTATCAGAAAATGGCTCGCGGAAGGCATTTTATTCCGTGTGAAGAATATAAAAAATATTGCAGCATCAAAACCGCCTGCGCTTCATACATGTAGTGGAGAGTTGATTCAGTGACTGATGTACACTTCCTCGTTAAAATATAACAAATATATCGTGGTAAACTATTGAATCTGGTTCGAAAAGTCTTTACTTCTTAGAATCTCATACAAAAATAGAGTCCAATTGTCATTTCATAATAGTTTTTGGTAGTTTTTTATCAGAAAATGGCTCGCGGAAGGCATTTTATTCCGTGTGAAGAATATAAAAAATATTGCAGCATCAAAACCGCCTGCGCTTCATTCATGTAGTGGAGAGTTGATTCAGTGACTGATGTACACTTCCTCGTTAAAATATAACAAATATATCGTGGTAAACTATTGAATCTGGTTCGAAAAGTCTTTACTTCTTAGAATCTCATACAAAAATAGAGTCCAATTGTCATTTCATAATAGTTTTTGGTAGTTTTTTATCAGAAAATGGCTCGCGGAAGGCATTTTATTCCGTGTGAAGAATATAAAAAATATTGCAGCATCAAAACCGCCTGCGCTTCATTCATGTAGTGGAGAGTTGATTCAGTGACTGATGTACACTTCCTCGTTAAAATATAACAAATATATCGTGGTAAACTATTGAATCTGGTTCGAAAAGTCTTTACTTCTTAGAATCTCATACAAAAATAGAGTCCAATTGTCATTTCATAATAGTTTTTGGTAGTTTTTTATCAGAAAATGGCTCGCGGAAGGCATTTTATTCCGTGTGAAGAATATAAAAAATATTGCAGCATCAAAACCGCCTGCGCTTCATTCATGTAGTGGAGAGTTGATTCAGTGACTGATGTACACTTCCTCGTTAAAATATAACAAATATATCGTGGTAAACTATTGAATCTGGTTCGAAAAGTCTTTACTTCTTAGAATCTCATACAAAAATAGAGTCCAATTGTCATTTCATAATAGTTTTTGGTAGTTTTTTATCAGAAAATGGCTCGCGGAAGGCATTTTATTCCGTGTGAAGAATATAAAAAATATTGCAGCATCAAAACCGCCTGCGCTTCATTCATGTAGTGGAGAGTTGATTCAGTGACTGATGTACACTTCCTCGTTAAAATATAACAAATATATCGTGGTAAACTATTGAATCTGGTTCGAAAAGTCTTTACTTCTTAGAATCTCATACAAAAATAGAGTCCAATTGTCATTTCATAATAGTTTTTGGTAGTTTTTTATCAGAAAATGGCTCGCGGAAGGCATTTTATTCCGTGTGAAGAATATAAAAAATATTGCAGCATCAAAACCGCCTGCGCTTCATTCATGTAGTGGAGAGTTGATTCAGTGACTGATGTACACTTCCTCGTTAAAATATAACAAATATATCGTGGTAAACTATTGAATCTGGTTCGAAAAGTCTTTACTTCTTAGAATCTCATACAAAAATAGAGTCCAATTGTCATTTCATAATAGTTTTTGGTAGTTTTTTAGCAGAAAATGGCTCGCGGAAGGCATTTTATTCCGTGTGAAGAATATAAAAAATATTGCAGCATCAAAACCGCCTGCGCTTCATTCATGTAGTGGAGAGTTGATTCAGTGACTGATGTACACTTCCTCGTTAAAATATAACAAATATATCGTGGTAAACTATTGAATCTGGTTCGAAAAGTCTTTACTTCTTAGAATCTCATACAAAAATAGAGTCCAATTGTCATTTCATAATAGTTTTTGGTAGTTTTTTATCAGAAAATGGCTCGCGGAAGGCATTTTATTCCGTGTGAAGAATATAAAAAATATTGCAGCATCAAAACCGCCTGCACTTCATTCATGTAGTGGAGAGTTGATTCAGTGACTGATGTACACTTCCTCGTTAAAATATAACAAATATATCGTGGTAAACTATTGAATCTGGTTTGAAAAGTCTTTACTTCTTAGAATCTCATACAAACATAGAGTCCAATTGTCATTTCATAATAGTTTTTGGTAGTTTTTTATCAGAAAATGGCTCGCGGAAGGCATTTTATTCCGTGTGAAGAATATAAAAAATATTGCAGCATCAAAACCGCCTGCGCTTCATTCATGTAGTGGAGAGTTGATTCAGTGACTGATGTACACTTCCTCGTTAAAATATAACAAATATCTCGTGGTAAACTATTGAATCTGGTTCGAAAAGTCTTTACTTCTTAGAATCTCATACAAAAATAGAGTCCAATTGTCATTTCATAATAGTTTTTGGTAGTTTTTTATCAGAAAATGGCTCGCGGAAGGCATTTTATTCCGTGTGAAGAATATAAAAAATATTGCTGCATCAAAACCGCCTGCGCTTCATTCATGTAGTGGAGAGTTGATTCAGTGACTGATGTACACTTCCTCGTTAAAATATAACAAATATATCGTGGTAAACTATTGAATCTGGTTCGAAAAGTCTTTACTTCTTAGAATCTCATACAAAAATAGAGTCCAATTGTCATTTCATAATAGTTTTTGGTAGTTTTTTATCAGAAAATGGCTCGCGGAAGGCATTTTATTCCGTGTGAAGAATATAAAAAATATTGCAGCATCAAAACCGCCTGCGCTTCATTCATGTAGTGGAGAGTTGATTCAGTGACTGATGTACACTTCCTCGTTAAAATATAACAAATATATCGTGGTAAACTATTGAATCTGGTTCGAAAAGTCTTTACTTCTTAGAATCTCATACAAAAATAGAGTCCAATTGTCATTTCATAATAGTTTTTGGTAGTTTTTTAGCAGAAAATGGCTCGCGGAAGGCATTTTATTCCGTGTGAAGAATATAAAAAATATTGCAGCATCAAAACCGCCTGCGCTTCATTCATGTAGTGGAGAGTTGATTCAGTGACTGATGTACACTTCCTCGTTAAAATATAACAAATATATCGTGGTAAACTATTGAATCTGGTTCGAAAAGTCTTTACTTCTTAGAATCTCATACAAAAATAGAGTCCAATTGTCATTTCATAATAGTTTTTGGTAGTTTTTTATCAGAAAATGGCTCGCGGAAGGCATTTTATTCCGTGTGAAGAATATAAAAAATATTGCAGCATCAAAACCGCCTGCGCTTCATTCATGTAGTGGAGAGTTGATTCAGTGACTGATGTACACTTCCTCGTTAAAATATAACAAATATATCGTGGTAAACTATTGAATCTGGTTCGAAAAGTCTTTACTTCTTAGAATCTCATACAAAAATAGAGTCCAATTGTCATTTCATAATAGTTTTTGGTAGTTTTTTATCAGAAAATGGCTCGCGGAAGGCATTTTATTCCGTGTGAAGAATATAAAAAATATTGCAGCATCAAAACCGCCTGCGCTTCATTCATGTAGTGGAGAGTTGATTCAGTGACTGATGTACACTTCCTCGTTAAAATATAACAAATATATCGTGGTAAACTATTGAATCTGGTTCGAAAAGTCTTTACTTCTTAGAATCTCATACAAAAATAGAGTCCAATTGTCATTTCATAATAGTTTTTGGTAGTTTTTTATCAGAAAATGGCTCGCGGAAGGCATTTTATTCCGTGTGAAGAATATAAAAAATATTGCAGCATCAAAACCGCCTGCGCTTCATTCATGTAGTGGAGAGTTGATTCAGTGACTGATGTACACTTCCTCGTTAAAATATAACAAATATATCGTGGTAAACTATTGAATCTGGTTCGAAAAGTCTTTACTTCTTAGAATCTCATACAAAAATAGAGTCCAATTGTCATTTCATAATAGTTTTTGGTAGTTTTTTATCAGAAAATGGCTCGCGGAAGGCATTTTATTCCGTGTGAAGAATATAAAAAATATTGCAGCATCAAAACCGCCTGCGCTTCATTCATGTAGTGGAGAGTTGATTCAGTGACTGATGTACACTTCCTCGTTAAAATATAACAAATATATCGTGGTAAACTATTGAATCTGGTTCGAAAAGTCTTTACTTCTTAGAATCTCATACAAAAATAGAGTCCAATTGTCATTTCATAATAGTTTTTGGTAGTTTTTTATCAGAAAATGGCTCGCGGAAGGCATTTTATTCCGTGTGAAGAATATAAAAAATATTGCAGCATCAAAACCGCCTGCGCTTCATTCATGTAGTGGAGAGTTGATTCAGTGACTGATGTACACTTCCTCGTTAAAATATAACAAATATATCGTGGTAAACTATTGAATCTGGTTCGAAAAGTCTTTTACTTCTTAGAATCTCATACAAAAATAGAGTCCAATTGTCATTTCATAATAGTTTTTGGTAGTTTTTTATCAGAAAATGGCTCGCGGAAGGCATTTTATTCCGTGTGAAGAATATAAAAAATATTGCAGCATCAAAACCGCCTGCGCTTCATTCATGTAGTGGAGAGTTGATTCAGTGACTGATGTACACTTCCTCGTTAAAATATAACAAATATATCGTGGTAAACTATTGAATCTGGTTCGAAAAGTCTTTACTTCTTAGAATCTCATACAAAAATAGAGTCCAATTGTCATTTCATAATAGTTTTTGGTAGTTTTTTATCAGAAAATGGCTCGCGGAAGGCATTTTATTCCGTGTGAAGAATATAAAAAATATTGCAGCATCAAAAACCGCCTGCGCTTCATTCATGTAGTGGAGAGTTGATTCAGTGACTGATGTACACTTCCTCGTTAAAATATAACAAATATATCGTGGTAAACTATTGAATCTGGTTCGAAAAGTCTTTACTTCTTAGAATCTCATACAAAAATAGAGTCCAATTGTCATTTCATAATAGTTTTTGGTAGTTTTTTATCAGAAAATGGCTCGCGGAAGGCATTTTATTCCGTGTGAAGAATATAAAAAATATTGCAGCATCAAAACCGCCTGCGCTTCATTCATGTAGTGGAGAGTTGATTCAGTGACTGATGTACACTTCCTCGTTAAAATATAACAAATATATCGTGGTAAACTATTGAATCTGGTTCGAAAAGTCTTTACTTCTTAGAATCTCATACAAAAATAGAGTCCAATTGTCATTTCATAATAGTTTTTGGTAGTTTTTTATCAGAAAATGGCTCGCGGAAGGCATTTTATTCCGTGTGAAGAATATAAAAAATATTGCAGCATCAAAACCGCCTGCGCTTCATTCATGTAGTGGAGAGTTGATTCAGTGACTGATGTACACTTCCTCGTTAAAATATAACAAATATATCGTGGTAAACTATTGAATCTGGTTCGAAAAGTCTTTACTTCTTAGAATCTCATACAAAAATAGAGTCCAATTGTCATTTCATAATAGTTTTTGGTAGTTTTTTATCAGAAAATGGCTCGCGGAAGGCATTTTATTCCGTGTGAAGAATATAAAAAATATTGCAGCATCAAAACCGCCTGCGCTTCATTCATGTAGTGGAGAGTTGATTCAGTGACTGATGTACACTTCCTCGTTAAAATATAACAAATATATCGTGGTAAACTATTGAATCTGGTTCGAAAAGTCTTTACTTCTTAGAATCTCATACAAAAATAGAGTCCAATTGTCATTTCATAATAGTTTTTGGTAGTTTTTTATCAGAAAATGGCTCGCGGAAGGCATTTTATTCCGTGTGAAGAATATAAAAAATATTGCAGCATCAAAACCGCCTGCGCTTCATTCATGTAGTGGAGAGTTGATTCAGTGACTGATGTACACTTCCTCGTTAAAATATAACAAATATATCGTGGTAAACTATTGAATCTGGTTCGAAAAGTCTTTACTTCTTAGAATCTCATACAAAAATAGAGTCCAATTGTCATTTCATAATAGTTTTTGGTAGTTTTTTATCAGAAAATGGCTCGCGGAAGGCATTTTATTCCGTGTGAAGAATATAAAAAATATTGCAGCATCAAAACCGCCTGCGCTTCATTCATGTAGTGGAGAGTTGATTCAGTGACTGATGTACACTTCCTCGTTAAAATATAACAAATATATCGTGGTAAACTATTGAATCTGGTTCGAAAAGTCTTTACTTCTTAGAATCTCATACAAAAATAGAGTCCAATTGTCATTTCATAATAGTTTTTGGTAGTTTTTTATCAGAAAATGGCTCGCGGAAGGCATTTTATTCCGTGTGAAGAATATAAAAAATATTGCAGCATCAAAACCGCCTGCGCTTCATTCATGTAGTGGAGAGTTGATTCAGTGACTGATGTACACTTCCTCGTTAAAATATAACAAATATATCGTGGTAAACTATTGAATCTGGTTCGAAAAGTCTTTACTTCTTAGAATCTCATACAAAAATAGAGTCCAATTGTCATTTCATAATAGTTTTTGGTAGTTTTTTAGCAGAAAATGGCTCGCGGAAGGCATTTTATTCCGTGTGAAGAATATAAAAAATATTGCTGCATCAAAACCGCCTGCGCTTCATTCATGTAGTGGAGAGTTGATTCAGTGACTGATGTACACTTCCTCGTTAAAATATAACAAATATATCGTGGTAAACTATTGAATCTGGTTCGAAAAGTCTTTACTTCTTAGAATCTCATACAAAAATAGAGTCCAATTGTCATTTCATAATAGTTTTTGGTAGTTTTTTATCAGAAAATGGCTCGCGGAAGGCATTTTATTCCGTGTGAAGAATATAAAAAATATTGCAGCATCAAAACCGCCTGCGCTTCATTCATGTAGTGGAGAGTTGATTCAGTGACTGATGTACACTTCCTCGTTAAAATATAACAAATATATCGTGGTAAACTATTGAATCTGGTTCGAAAAGTCTTTACTTCTTAGAATCTCATACAAAAATAGAGTCCAATTGTCATTTCATAATAGTTTTTGGTAGTTTTTTATCAGAAAATGGCTCGCGGAAGGCATTTTATTCCGTGTGAAGAATATAAAAAATATTGCAGCATCAAAACCGCCTGCGCTTCATTCATGTAGTGGAGAGTTGATTCAGTGACTGATGTACACTTCCTCGTTAAAATATAACAAATATATCGTGGTAAACTATTGAATCTGGTTCGAAAAGTCTTTACTTCTTAGAATCTCATACAAAAATAGAGTCCAATTGTCATTTCATAATAGTTTTTGGTAGTTTTTTATCAGAAAATGGCTCGCGGAAGGCATTTTATTCCGTGTGAAGAATATAAAAAATATTGCAGCATCAAAACCGCCTGCGCTTCATTCATGTAGTGGAGAGTTGATTCAGTGACTGATGTACACTTCCTCGTTAAAATATAACAAATATATCGTGGTAAACTATTGAATCTGGTTCGAAAAGTCTTTACTTCTTAGAATCTCATACAAAAATAGAGTCCAATTGTCATTTCATAATAGTTTTTGGTAGTTTTTTATCAGAAAATGGCTCGCGGAAGGCATTTTATTCCGTGTGAAGAATATAAAAATATTGCAGCATCAAAACCGCCTGCGCTTCATTCATGTAGTGGAGAGTTGATTCAGTGACTGATGTACACTTCCTCGTTAAAATATAACAAATATATCGTGGTAAACTATTGAATCTGGTTCGAAAAGTCTTTACTTCTTAGAATCTCATACAAAAATAGAGTCCAATTGTCATTTCATAATAGTTTTTGGTAGTTTTTTATCAGAAAATGGCTCGCGGAAGGCATTTTATTCCGTGTGAAGAATATAAAAAATATTGCAGCATCAAAACCGCCTGCGCTTCATTCATGTAGTGGAGAGTTGATTCAGTGACTGATGTACACTTCCTCGTTAAAATATAACAAATATATCGTGGTAAACTATTGAATCTGGTTCGAAAAGTCTTTACTTCTTAGAATCTCATACAAAAATAGAGTCCAATTGTCATTTCATAATAGTTTTTGGTAGTTTTTTATCAGAAAATGGCTCGCGGAAGGCATTTTATTCCGTGTGAAGAATATAAAAAATATTGCAGCATCAAAACCGCCTGCGCTTCATTCATGTAGTGGAGAGTTGATTCAGTGACTGATGTACACTTCCTCGTTAAAATATAACAAATATATCGTGGTAAACTATTGAATCTGGTTCGAAAAGTCTTTACTTCTTAGAATCTCATACAAAAATAGAGTCCAATTGTCATTTCATAATAGTTTTTGGTAGTTTTTTATCAGAAAATGGCTCGCGGAAGGCATTTTATTCCGTGTGAAGAATATAAAAAATATTGCAGCATCAAAACCGCCTGCGCTTCATTCATGTAGTGGAGAGTTGATTCAGTGACTGATGTACACTTCCTCGTTAAAATATAACAAATATATCGTGGTAAACTATTGAATCTGGTTCGAAAAGTCTTTACTTCTTAGAATCTCATACAAAAATAGAGTCCAATTGTCATTTCATAATAGTTTTTGGTAGTTTTTTATCAGAAAATGGCTCGCGGAAGGCATTTTATTCCGTGTGAAGAATATAAAAAATATTGCAGCATCAAAACCGCCTGCGCTTCATTCATGTAGTGGAGAGTTGATTCAGTGACTGATGTACACTTCCTCGTTAAAATATAACAAATATATCGTGGTAAACTATTGAATCTGGTTCGAAAAGTCTTTACTTCTTAGAATCTCATACAAAAATAGAGTCCAATTGTCATTTCATAATAGTTTTTGGTAGTTTTTTATCAGAAAATGGCTCGCGGAAGGCATTTTATTCCGTGTGAAGAATATAAAAAATATTGCAGCATCAAAACCGCCTGCGCTTCATTCATGTAGTGGAGAGTTGATTCAGTGACTGATGTACACTTCCTCGTTAAAATATAACAAATATATCGTGGTAAACTATTGAATCTGGTTCGAAAAGTCTTTACTTCTTAGAATCTCATACAAAAATAGAGTCCAATTGTCATTTCATAATAGTTTTTGGTAGTTTTTTATCAGAAAATGGCTCGCGGAAGGCATTTTATTCCGTGTGAAGAATATAAAAAATATTGCAGCATCAAAACCGCCTGCGCTTCATTCATGTAGTGGAGAGTTGATTCAGTGACTGATGTACACTTCCTCGTTAAAATATAACAAATATATCGTGGTAAACTATTGAATCTGGTTCGAAAAGTCTTTACTTCTTAGAATCTCATACAAAAATAGAGTCCAATTGTCATTTCATAATAGTTTTTGGTAGTTTTTTATCAGAAAATGGCTCGCGGAAGGCATTTTATTCCGTGTGAAGAATATAAAAAATATTGCAGCATCAAAACCGCCTGCGCTTCATTCATGTAGTGGAGAGTTGATTCAGTGACTGATGTACACTTCCTCGTTAAAATATAACAAATATATCGTGGTAAACTATTGAATCTGGTTCGAAAAGTCTTTACTTCTTAGAATCTCATACAAAAATAGAGTCAAATTGTCATTTCATAATAGTTTTTGGTAGTTTTTTATCAGAAAATGGCTCGCGGAAGGCATTTTATTCCGTGTGAAGAATATAAAAAATATTGCAGCATCAAAACCGCCTGCGCTTCATTCATGTAGTGGAGAGTTGATTCAGTGACTGATGTACACTTCCTCGTTAAAATATAACAAATATATCGTGGTAAACTATTGAATCTGGTTCGAAAAGTCTTTACTTCTTAGAATCTCATACAAAAATAGAGTCCAATTGTCATTTCATAATAGTTTTTGGTAGTTTTTTATCAGAAAATGGCTCGCGGAAGGCATTTTATTCCGTGTGAAGAATATAAAAAATATTGCAGCATCAAAACCGCCTGCGCTTCATTCATGTAGTGGAGAGTTGATTCAGTGACTGATGTACACTTCCTCGTTAAAATATAACAAATATATCGTGGTAAACTATTGAATCTGGTTCGAAAAGTCTTTACTTCTTAGAATCTCATACAAAAATAGAGTCCAATTGTCATTTCATAATAGTTTTTGGTAGTTTTTTATCAGAAAATGGCTCGCGGAAGGCATTTTATTCCGTGTGAAGAATATAAAAAATATTGCAGCATCAAAACCGCCTGCGCTTCATTCATGTAGTGGAGAGTTGATTCAGTGACTGATGTACACTTCCTCGTTAAAATATAACAAATATATCGTGGTAAACTATTGAATCTGGTTCGAAAAGTCTTTACTTCTTAGAATCTCATACAAAAATAGAGTCCAATTGTCATTTCATAATAGTTTTTGGTAGTTTTTTATCAGAAAATGGCTCGCGGAAGGCATTTTATTCCGTGTGAAGAATATAAAAAATATTGCAGCATCAAAACCGCCTGCGCTTCATTCATGTAGTGGAGAGTTGATTCAGTGACTGATGTACACTTCCTCGTTAAAATATAACAAATATATCGTGGTAAACTATTGAATCTGGTTCGAAAAGTCTTTACTTCTTAGAATCTCATACAAAAATAGAGTCCAATTGTCATTTCATAATAGTTTTTGGTAGTTTTTTAGCAGAAAATGGCTCGCGGAAGGCATTTTATTCCGTGTGAAGAATATAAAAAATATTGCAGCATCAAAACCGCCTGCGCTTCATTCATGTAGTGGAGAGTTGATTCAGTGACTGATGTACACTTCCTCGTTAAAATATAACAAATATATCGTGGTAAACTATTGAATCTGGTTCGAAAAGTCTTTACTTCTTAGAATCTCATACAAAAATAGAGTCCAATTGTCATTTCATAATAGTTTTTGGTAGTTTTTTATCAGAAAATGGCTCGCGGAAGGCATTTTATTCCGTGTGAAGAATATAAAAAATATTGCAGCATCAAAACCGCCTGCGCTTCATTCATGTAGTGGAGAGTTGATTCAGTGACTGATGTACACTTCCTCGTTAAAATATAACAAATATATCGTGGTAAACTATTGAATCTGGTTCGAAAAGTCTTTACTTCTTAGAATCTCATACAAAAATAGAGTCCAATTGTCATTTCATAATAGTTTTTGGTAGTTTTTTATCAGAAAATGGCTCGCGGAAGGCATTTTATTCCGTGTGAAGAATATAAAAATATTGCAGCATCAAAACCGCCTGCGCTTCATTCATGTAGTGGAGAGTTGATTCAGTGACTGATGTACACTTCCTCGTTAAAATATAACAAATATATCGTGGTAAACTATTGAATCTGGTTCGAAAAGTCTTTACTTCTTAGAATCTCATACAAAAATAGAGTCCAATTGTCATTTCATAATAGTTTTTGGTAGTTTTTTATCAGAAAATGGCTCGCGGAAGGCATTTTATTCCGTGTGAAGAATATAAAAAATATTGCAGCATCAAAACCGCCTGCGCTTCATTCATGTAGTGGAGAGTTGATTCAGTGACTGATGTACACTTCCTCGTTAAAATATAACAAATATATCGTGGTAAACTATTGAATCTGGTTCGAAAAGTCTTTACTTCTTAGAATCTCATACAAAAATAGAGTCCAATTGTCATTTCATAATAGTTTTTGGTAGTTTTTTATCAGAAAATGGCTCGCGGAAGGCATTTTATTCCGTGTGAAGAATATAAAAAATATTGCAGCATCAAAACCGCCTGCGCTTCATTCATGTAGTGGAGAGTTGATTCAGTGACTGATGTACACTTCCTCGTTAAAATATAACAAATATATCGTGGTAAACTATTGAATCTGGTTCGAAAAGTCTTTACTTCTTAGAATCTCATACAAAAATAGAGTCCAATTGTCATTTCATAATAGTTTTTGGTAGTTTTTTATCAGAAAATGGCTCGCGGAAGGCATTTTATTCCGTGTGAAGAATATAAAAAATATTGCAGCATCAAAACCGCCTGCGCTTCATTCATGTAGTGGAGAGTTGATTCAGTGACTGATGTACACTTCCTCGTTAAAATATAACAAATATATCGTGGTAAACTATTGAATCTGGTTCGAAAAGTCTTTACTTCTTAGAATCTCATACAAAAATAGAGTCCAATTGTCATTTCATAATAGTTTTTGGTAGTTTTTTATCAGAAAATGGCTCGCGGAAGGCATTTTATTCCGTGTGAAGAATATAAAAAATATTGCAGCATCAAAACCGCCTGCGCTTCATTCATGTAGTGGAGAGTTGATTCAGTGACTGATGTACACTTCCTCGTTAAAATATAACAAATATATCGTGGTAAACTATTGAATCTGGTTCGAAAAGTCTTTACTTCTTAGAATCTCATACAAAAATAGAGTCCAATTGTCATTTCATAATAGTTTTTGGTAGTTTTTTATCAGAAAATGGCTCGCGGAAGGCATTTTATTCCGTGTGAAGAATATAAAAAATATTGCAGCATCAAAACCGCCTGCGCTTCATTCATGTAGTGGAGAGTTGATTCAGTGACTGATGTACACTTCCTCGTTAAAATATAACAAATATATCGTGGTAAACTATTGAATCTGGTTCGAAAAGTCTTTACTTCTTAGAATCTCATACAAAAATAGAGTCCAATTGTCATTTCATAATAGTTTTTGGTAGTTTTTTATCAGAAAATGGCTCGCGGAAGGCATTTTATTCCGTGTGAAGAATATAAAAAATATTGCAGCATCAAAACCGCCTGCGCTTCATTCATGTAGTGGAGAGTTGATTCAGTGACTGATGTACACTTCCTCGTTAAAATATAACAAATATATCGTGGTAAACTATTGAATCTGGTTCGAAAAGTCTTTACTTCTTAGAATCTCATACAAAAATAGAGTCCAATTGTCATTTCATAATAGTTTTTGGTAGTTTTTTATCAGAAAATGGCTCGCGGAAGGCATTTTATTCCGTGTGAAGAATATAAAAATATTGCAGCATCAAAACCGCCTGCGCTTCATTCATGTAGTGGAGAGTTGATTCAGTGACTGATGTACACTTCCTCGTTAAAATATAACAAATATATCGTGGTAAACTATTGAATCTGGTTCGAAAAGTCTTTACTTCTTAGAATCTCATACAAAAATAGAGTCCAATTGTCATTTCATAATAGTTTTTGGTAGTTTTTTATCAGAAAATGGCTCGCGGAAGGCATTTTATTCCGTGTGAAGAATATAAAAAATATTGCAGCATCAAAACCGCCTGCGCTTCATTCATGTAGTGGAGAGTTGATTCAGTGACTGATGTACACTTCCTCGTTAAAATATAACAAATATATCGTGGTAAACTATTGAATCTGGTTCGAAAAGTCTTTACTTCTTAGAATCTCATACAAAAATAGAGTCCAATTGTCATTTCATAATAGTTTTTGGTAGTTTTTTATCAGAAAATGGCTCGCGGAAGGCATTTTATTCCGTGTGAAGAATATAAAAAATATAGCTGCATCAAAACAGCCTGCGCTTCATTCATGTAGTGGAGAGTTGATTCAGTGACTGATGTACACTTCCTCGTTAAAATATAACAAATATATCGTGGTAAACTATTGAATCTGGTTCGAAAAGTCTTTACTTCTTAGAATCTCATACAAAAATAGAGTCCAATTGTCATTTCATAATAGTTTTTGGTAGTTTTTTATCAGAAAATGGCTCGCGGAAGGCATTTTATTCCGTGTGAAGAATATAAAAAATATTGCAGCATCAAAACCGCCTGCGCTTCATTCATGTAGTGGAGAGTTGATTCAGTGACTGATGTACACTTCCTCGTTAAAATATAACAAATATATCGTGGTAAACTATTGAATCTGGTTCGAAAAGTCTTTACTTCTTAGAATCTCATACAAAAATAGAGTCCAATTGTCATTTCATAATAGTTTTTGGTAGTTTTTTAGCAGAAAATGGCTCGCGGAAGGCATTTTATTCCGTGTGAAGAATATAAAAAATATTGCAGCATCAAAACCGCCTGCGCTTCATTCATGTAGTGGAGAGTTGATTCAGTGACTGATGTACACTTCCTCGTTAAAATATAACAAATATATCGTGGTAAACTATTGAATCTGGTTCGAAAAGTCTTTTCTTCTTAGAATCTCATACAAAAATAGAGTCCAATTGTCATTTCATAATAGTTTTTGGTAGTTTTTTAGCAGAAAATGGCTCGCGGAAGGCATTTTATTCCGTGTGAAGAATATAAAAAATATTGCAGCATCAAAACCGCCTGCGCTTCATTCATGTAGTGGAGAGTTGATTCAGTGACTGATGTACACTTCCTCGTTAAAATATAACAAATATATCGTGGTAAACTATTGAATCTGGTTCGAAAAGTCTTTACTTCTTAGAATCTCATACAAAAATAGAGTCCAATTGTCATTTCATAATAGTTTTTGGTAGTTTTTTATCAGAAAATGGCTCGCGGAAGGCATTTTATTCCGTGTGAAGAATATAAAAAATATTGCAGCATCAAAACCGCCTGCGCTTCATTCATGTAGTGGAGAGTTGATTCAGTGACTGATGTACACTTCCTCGTTAAAATATAACAAATATATCGTGGTAAACTATTGAATCTGGTTCGAAAAGTCTTTACTTCTTAGAATCTCATACAAAAATAGAGTCCAATTGTCATTTCATAATAGTTTTTGGTAGTTTTTTAGCAGAAAATGGCTCGCGGAAGGCATTTTATTCCGTGTGAAGAATATAAAAAATATTGCAGCATCAAAACCGCCTGCGCTTCATTCATGTAGTGGAGAGTTGATTCAGTGACTGATGTACACTTCCTCGTTAAAATATAACAAATATATCGTGGTAAACTATTGAATCTGGTTCGAAAAGTCTTTACTTCTTAGAATCTCATACAAAAATAGAGTCCAATTGTCATTTCATAATAGTTTTTGGTAGTTTTTTATCAGAAAATGGCTCGCGGAAGGCATTTTATTCCGTGTGAAGAATATAAAAAATATTGCAGCATCAAAACCGCCTGCGCTTCATTCATGTAGTGGAGAGTTGATTCAGTGACTGATGTACACTTCCTCGTTAAAATATAACAAATATATCGTGGTAAACTATTGAATCTGGTTCGAAAAGTCTTTACTTCTTAGAATCTCATACAAAAATAGAGTCCAATTGTCATTTCATAATAGTTTTTGGTAGTTTTTTTTTATCAGAAAATGGCTCGCGGAAGGCATTTTATTCCGTGTGAAGAATATAAAAAATATTGCAGCATCAAAACCGCCTGCGCTTCATTCATGTAGTGGAGAGTTGATTCAGTGACTGATGTACACTTCCTCGTTGAAATATAACAAATATATCGTGGTAAACTATTGAATCTGGTTCGAAAAGTCTTTACTTCTTAGAATCTCATACAAAAATAGAGTCCAATTGTCATTTCATAATAGTTTTTGGTAGTTTTTTAGCAGAAAATGGCTCGCGGAAGGCATTTTATTCCGTGTGAAGAATATAAAAAATATTGCAGCATCAAAACCGCCTGCGCTTCATTCATGTAGTGGAGAGTTGATTCAGTGACTGATGTACACTTCCTCGTTAAAATATAACAAATATATCGTGGTAAACTATTGAATCTGGTTCGAAAAGTCTTTACTTCTTAGAATCTCATACAAAAATAGAGTCCAATTGTCATTTCATAATAGTTTTTGGTAGTTTTTTATCAGAAAATGGCTCGCGGAAGGCATTTTATTCCGTGTGAAGAATATAAAAAATATTGCAGCATCAAAACCGCCTGCGCTTCATTCATGTAGTGGAGAGTTGATTCAGTGACTGATGTACACTTCCTCGTTAAAATATAACAAATATATCGTGGTAAACTATTGAATCTGGTTCGAAAAGTCTTTACTTCTTAGAATCTCATACAAAAATAGAGTCCAATTGTCATTTCATAATAGTTTTTGGTAGTTTTTTATCAGAAAATGGCTCGCGGAAGGCATTTTATTCCGTGTGAAGAATATAAAAAATATTGCAGCATCAAAACCGCCTGCGCTTCATTCATGTAGTGGAGAGTTGATTCAGTGACTGATGTACACTTCCTCGTTAAAATATAACAAATATATCGTGGTAAACTATTGAATCTGGTTCGAAAAGTCTTTACTTCTTAGAATCTCATACAAAAATAGAGTCCAATTGTCATTTCATAATAGTTTTTGGTAGTTTTTTATCAGAAAATGGCTCGCGGAAGGCATTTTATTCCGTGTGAAGAATATAAAAAATATTGCTGCATCAAAACCGCCTGCGCTTCATTCATGTAGTGGAGAGTTGATTCAGTGACTGATGTACACTTCCTCGTGAAAATATAACAAATATATCGTGGTAAACTATTGAATCTGGTTCGAAAAGTCTTTACTTCTTAGAATCTCATACAAAAATAGAGTCCAATTGTCATTTCATAATAGTTTTTGGTAGTTTTTTATCAGAAAATGGCTCGCGGAAGGCATTTTATTCCGTGTGAAGAATATAAAAAATATTGCAGCATCAAAACCGCCTGCGCTTCATTCATGTAGTGGAGAGTTGATTCAGTGACTGATGTACACTTCCTCGTTAAAATATAACAAATATATCGTGGTAAACTATTGAATCTGGTTCGAAAAGTCTTTACTTCTTAGAATCTCATACAAAAATAGAGTCCAATTGTCATTTCATAATAGTTTTTGGTAGTTTTTTATCAGAAAATGGCTCGCGGAAGGCATTTTATTCCGTGTGAAGAATATAAAAAATATTGCAGCATCAAAACCGCCTGCGCTTCATTCATGTAGTGGAGAGTTGATTCAGTGACTGATGTACACTTCCTCGTTAAAATATAACAAATATATCGTGGTAAACTATTGAATCTGGTTCGAAAAGTCTTTACTTCTTAGAATCTCATACAAAAATAGAGTCCAATTGTCATTTCATAATAGTTTTTGGTAGTTTTTTATCAGAAAATGGCTCGCGGAAGGCATTTTATTCCGTGTGAAGAATATAAAAAATATTGCAGCATCAAAACCGCCTGCGCTTCATTCATGTAGTGGAGAGTTGATTCAGTGACTGATGTACACTTCCTCGTTGAAATATAACAAATATATCGTGGTAAACTATTGAATCTGGTTCGAAAAGTCTTTACTTCTTAGAATCTCATACAAAAATAGAGTCCAATTGTCATTTCATAATAGTTTTTGGTAGTTTTTTATCAGAAAATGGCTCGCGGAAGGCATTTTATTCCGTGTGAAGAATATAAAAAATATTGCAGCATCAAAACCGCCTGCGCTTCATTCATGTAGTGGAGAGTTGATTCAGTGACTGATGTACACTTCCTCGTTAAAATATAACAAATATATCGTGGTAAACTATTGAATCTGGTTCGAAAAGTCTTTACTTCTTAGAATCTCATACAAAAATAGAGTCCAATTGTCATTTCATAATAGTTTTTGGTAGTTTTTTATCAGAAAATGGCTCGCGGAAGGCATTCCGTGTGAAGAATATAAAAAATATTGCAGCATCAAAACCGCCTGCGCTTCATTCATGTAGTGGAGAGTTGATTCAGTGACTGATGTACACTTCCTCGTTAAAATATAACAAATATATCGTGGTAAACTATTGAATCTGGTTCGAAAAGTCTTTACTTCTTAGAATCTCATACAAAAATAGAGTCCAATTGTCATTTCATAATAGTTTTTGGTAGTTTTTTATCAGAAAATGGCTCGCGGAAGGCATTTTATTCCGTGTGAAGAATATAAAAATATTGCAGCATCAAAACCGCCTGCGCTTCATTCATGTAGTGGAGAGTTGATTCAGTGACTGATGTACACTTCCTCGTTAAAATATAACAAATATATCGTGGTAAACTATTGAATCTGGTTCGAAAAGTCTTTACTTCTTAGAATCTCATACAAAAATAGAGTCCAATTGTCATTTCATAATAGTTTTTGGTAGTTTTTTAGCAGAAAATGGCTCGCGGAAGGCATTTTATTCCGTGTGAAGAATATAAAAAATATTGCAGCATCAAAACCGCCTGCGCTTCATTCATGTAGTGGAGAGTTGATTCAGTGACTGATGTACACTTCCTCGTTAAAATATAACAAATATATCGTGGTAAACTATTGAATCTGGTTCGAAAAGTCTTTACTTCTTAGAATCTCATACAAAAATAGAGTCCAATTGTCATTTCATAATAGTTTTTGGTAGTTTTTTAGCAGAAAATGGCTCGCGGAAGGCATTTTATTCCGTGTGAAGAATATAAAAAATATTGCAGCATCAAAACCGCCTGCGCTTCATTCATGTAGTGGAGAGTTGATTCAGTGACTGATGTACACTTCCTCGTTAAAATATAACAAATATATCGTGGTAAACTATTGAATCTGGTTCGAAAAGTCTTTACTTCTTAGAATCTCATACAAAAATAGAGTCCAATTGTCATTTCATAATAGTTTTTGGTAGTTTTTTATCAGAAAATGGCTCGCGGAAGGCATTTTATTCCGTGTGAAGAATATAAAAAATATTGCAGCATCAAAACCGCCTGCGCTTCATTCATGTAGTGGAGAGTTGATTCAGTGACTGATGTACACTTCCTCGTTAAAATATAACAAATATATCGTGGTAAACTATTGAATCTGGTTCGAAAAGTCTTTACTTCTTAGAATCTCATATAAAAATAGAGTCCAATTGTCATTTCATAATAGTTTTTGGTAGTTTTTTAGCAGAAAATGGCTCGCGGAAGGCATTTTATTCCGTGTGAAGAATATAAAAAATATTGTTGCATCAAAACCGCCTGCGCTTCATTCATGTAGTGGAGAGTTGATTCAGTGACTGATGTACACTTCCTCGTTAAAATATAACAAATATATCGTGGTAAACTATTGAATCTGGTTCGAAAAGTCTTTACTTCTTAGAATCTCATACAAAAATAGAGTCCAATTGTCATTTCATAATAGTTTTTGGTAGTTTTTTAGCAGAAAATGGCTCGCGGAAGGCATTTTATTCCGTGTGAAGAATATAAAAAATATTGCAGCATCAAAACCGCCTGCGCTTCATTCATGTAGTGGAGAGTTGATTCAGTGACTGATGTACACTTCCTCGTTAAAATATAACAAATATATCGTGGTAAACTATTGAATCTGGTTCGAAAAGTCTTTACTTCTTAGAATCTCATACAAAAATAGAGTCCAATTGTCATTTCATAATAGTTTTTGGTAGTTTTTTATCAGAAAATGGCTCGCGGAAGGCATTTTATTCCGTGTGAAGAATATAAAAAATATTGCAGCATCAAAACCGCCTGCGCTTCATTCATGTAGTGGAGAGTTGATTCAGTGACTGATGTACACTTCCTCGTTAAAATATAACAAATATATCGTGGTAAACTATTGAATCTGGTTCGAAAAGTCTTTACTTCTTAGAATCTCATACAAAAATAGAGTCCAATTGTCATTTCATAATAGTTTTTGGTAGTTTTTTAGCAGAAAATGGCTCGCGGAAGGCATTTTATTCCGTGTGAAGAATATAAAAAATATTGCAGCATCAAAACCGCCTGCGCTTCATTCATGTAGTGGAGAGTTGATTCAGTGACTGATGTACACTTCCTCGTTAAAATATAACAAATATATCGTGGTAAACTATTGAATCTGGTTCGAAAAGTCTTTACTTCTTAGAATCTCATACAAAAATAGAGTCCAATTGTCATTTCATAATAGTTTTTGGTAGTTTTTTAGCAGAAAATGGCTCGCGGAAGGCATTTTATTCCGTGTGAAGAATATAAAAAATATTGCAGCATCAAAACCGCCTGCGCTTCATTCATGTAGTGGAGAGTTGATTCAGTGACTGATGTACACTTCCTCGTTAAAATATAACAAATATATCGTGGTAAACTATTGAATCTGGTTCGAAAAGTCTTTACTTCTTAGAATCTCATACAAAAATAGAGTCCAATTGTCATTTCATAATAGTTTTTGGTAGTTTTTTATCAGAAAATGGCTCGCGGAAGGCATTTTATTCCGTGTGAAGAATATAAAAATATTGCAGCATCAAAACCGCCTGCGCTTCATTCATGTAGTGGAGAGTTGATTCAGTGACTGATGTACACTTCCTCGTTAAAATATAACAAATATATCGTGGTAAACTATTGAATCTGGTTCGAAAAGTCTTTACTTCTTAGAATCTCATACAAAAATAGAGTCCAATTGTCATTTCATAATAGTTTTTGGTAGTTTTTTAGCAGAAAATGGCTCGCGGAAGGCATTTTATTCCGTGTGAAGAATATAAAAAATATTGCAGCATCAAAACCGCCTGCGCTTCATTCATGTAGTGGAGAGTTGATTCAGTGACTGATGTACACTTCCTCGTTAAAATATAACAAATATATCGTGGTAAACTATTGAATCTGGTTCGAAAAGTCTTTACTTCTTATAATCTCATAAAAAATAGAGTCCA
The DNA here is from genome assembly GCA_022539655.2 of Ceriodaphnia dubia. NCBI lineage: Eukaryota > Metazoa > Arthropoda > Branchiopoda > Diplostraca > Daphniidae > Ceriodaphnia > Ceriodaphnia dubia. Next base: position 20,613 of record JAKUCG020000164.1, read on the forward strand.
ATTGTCATTTCATAATAGTTTTTGGTAGTTTTTTATCAGAAAATGGCTCGCGGAAGGCATTTTATTCCGTGTGAAGAATATAAAAAATATTGCAGCATCAAAACCGCCTGCGCTTCATTCATGTAGTGGAGAGTTGATTCAGTGACTGATGTACACTTCCAAGAATATAAAAATATTGCAGCATCAAAACCGCCTGCGCTTCATTCATGTAGTGGAGAGTTGATTCAGTGACTGATGTACACTTCCTCGTTAAAATATAACAAATATATCGTGGTAAACTATTGAATCTGGTTCGAAAAGTCTTTACTTCTTAGAATCTCATACAAAAATAGAGTCCAATTGTCATTTCATAATAGTTTTTGGTAGTTTTTTATCAGAAAATGGCTCGCGGAAGGCATTTTATTCCGTGTGAAGAATATAAAAAATATTGCAGCATCAAAACCGCCTGCGCTTCATTCATGTAGTGGAGAGTTGATTCAGTGACTGATGTACACTTCCTCGTTAAAATATAACAAATATATCGTGGTAAACTATTGAATCTGGTTCGAAAAGTCTTTACTTCTTAGAATCTCATACAAAAATAGAGTCCAATTGTCATTTCATAATAGTTTTTGGTAGTTTTTTATCAGAAAATGGCTCGCGGAAGGCATTTTATTCCGTGTGAAGAATATAAAAAATATTGCAGCATCAAAACCGCCTGCGCTTCATTCATGTAGTGGAGAGTTGATTCAGTGACTGATGTACACTTCCTCGTTAAAATATAACAAATATATCGTGGTAAACTATTGAATCTGGTTCGAAAAGTCTTTACTTCTTAGAATCTCATACAAAAATAGAGTCCAATTGTCATTTCATAATAGTTTTTGGTAGTTTTTTATCAGAAAATGGCTCGCGGAAGGCATTTTATTCCGTGTGAAGAATATAAAAAATATTGCAGCATCAAAACCGCCTGCGCTTCATTCATGTAGTGGAGAGTTGATTCAGTGACTGATGTACACTTCCTCGTTAAAATATAACAAATATATCGTGGTAAACTATTGAATCTGGTTCGAAAAGTCTTTACTTCTTAGAATCTCATACAAAAATAGAGTCCAATTGTCATTTCATAATAGTTTTTGGTAGTTTTTTATCAGAAAATGGCTCGCGGAAGGCATTTTATTCCGTGTGAAGAATATAAAAAATATTGCAGCATCAAAACCGCCTGCGCTTCATTCATGTAGTGGAGAGTTGATTCAGTGACTGATGTACACTTCCTCGTTAAAATATAACAAATATATCGTGGTAAACTATTGAATCTGGTTCGAAAAGTCTTTACTTCTTAGAATCTCATACAAAAATAGAGTCCAATTGTCATTTCATAATAGTTTTTGGTAGTTTTTTATCAGAAAATGGCTCGCGGAAGGCATTTTATTCCGTGTGAAGAATATAAAAAATATTGCAGCATCAAAACCGCCTGCGCTTCATTCATGTAGTGGAGAGTTGATTCAGTGACTGATGTACACTTCCTCGTTAAAATATAACAAATATATCGTGGTAAACTATTGAATCTGGTTCGAAAAGTCTTTACTTCTTAGAATCTCATACAAAAATAGAGTCCAATTGTCATTTCATAATAGTTTTTGGTAGTTTTTTAGCAGAAAATGGCTCGCGGAAGGCATTTTATTCCGTGTGAAGAATATAAAAAATATTGCAGCATCAAAACCGCCTGCGCTTCATTCATGTAGTGGAGAGTTGATTCAGTGACTGATGTACACTTCCTCGTTAAAATATAACAAATATATCGTGGTAAACTATTGAATCTGGTTCGAAAAGTCTTTACTTCTTAGAATCTCATACAAAAATAGAGTCCAATTGTCATTTCATAATAGTTTTTGGTAGTTTTTTATCAGAAAATGGCTCGCGGAAGGCATTTTATTCCGTGTGAAGAATATAAAAAATATTGCAGCATCAAAACCGCCTGCGCTTCATTCATGTAGTGGAGAGTTGATTCAGTGACTGATGTACACTTCCTCGTTAAAATATAACAAATATATCGTGGTAAACTATTGAATCTGGTTCGAAAAGTCTTTACTTCTTAGAATCTCATACAAAAATAGAGTCCAATTGTCATTTCATAATAGTTTTTGGTAGTTTTTTATCAGAAAATGGCTCGCGGAAGGCATTTTATTCCGTGTGAAGAATATAAAAAATATTGCAGCATCAAAACCGCCTGCGCTTCATTCATGTAGTGGAGAGTTGATTCAGTGACTGATGTACACTTCCTCGTTAAAATATAACAAATATATCGTGGTAAACTATTGAATCTGGTTCGAAAAGTCTTTACTTCTTAGAATCTCATACAAAAATAGAGTCCAATTGTCATTTCATAATAGTTTTTGGTAGTTTTTTATCAGAAAATGGCTCGCGGAAGGCATTTTATTCCGTGTGAAGAATATAAAAAATATTGCAGCATCAAAACCGCCTGCGCTTCATTCATGTAGTGGAGAGTTGATTCAGTGACTGATGTACACTTCCTCGTTAAAATATAACAAATATATCGTGGTAAACTATTGAATCTGGTTCGAAAAGTCTTTACTTCTTAGAATCTCATACAAAAATAGAGTCCAATTGTCATTTCATAATAGTTTTTGGTAGTTTTTTATCAGAAAATGGCTCGCGGAAGGCATTTTATTCCGTGTGAAGAATATAAAAAATATTGCAGCATCAAAACCGCCTGCGCTTCATTCATGTAGTGGAGAGTTGATTCAGTGACTGATGTACACTTCCTCGTTAAAATATAACAAATATATCGTGGTAAACTATTGAATCTGGTTCGAAAAGTCTTTACTTCTTAGAATCTCATACAAAAATAGAGTCCAATTGTCATTTCATAATAGTTTTTGGTAGTTTTTTAGCAGAAAATGGCTCGCGGAAGGCATTTTATTCCGTGTGAAGAATATAAAAAATATTGCAGCATCAAAACCGCCTGCGCTTCATTCATGTAGTGGAGAGTTGATTCAGTGACTGATGTACACTTCCTCGTTAAAATATAACAAATATATCGTGGTAAACTATTGAATCTGGTTCGAAAAGTCTTTACTTCTTAGAATCTCATACAAAAATAGAGTCCAATTGTCATTTCATAATAGTTTTTGGTAGTTTTTTATCAGAAAATGGCTCGCGGAAGGCATTTTATTCCGTGTGAAGAATATAAAAAATATTGCAGCATCAAAACCGCCTGCGCTTCATTCATGTAGTGGAGAGTTGATTCAGTGACTGATGTACACTTCCTCGTTAAAATATAACAAATATATCGTGGTAAACTATTGAATCTGGTTCGAAAAGTCTTTACTTCTTAGAATCTCATACAAAAATAGAGTCCAATTGTCATTTCATAATAGTTTTTGGTAGTTTTTTATCAGAAAATGGCTCGCGGAAGGCATTTTATTCCGTGTGAAGAATATAAAAAATATTGCAGCATCAAAACCGCCTGCGCTTCATTCATGTAGTGGAGAGTTGATTCAGTGACTGATGTACACTTCCTCGTTAAAATATAACAAATATATCGTGGTAAACTATTGAATCTGGTTCGAAAAGTCTTTACTTCTTAGAATCTCATACAAAAATAGAGTCCAATTGTCATTTCATAATAGTTTTTGGTAGTTTTTTATCAGAAAATGGCTCGCGGAAGGCATTTTATTCCGTGTGAAGAATATAAAAAATATTGCAGCATCAAAACCGCCTGCGCTTCATTCATGTAGTGGAGAGTTGATTCAGTGACTGATGTACACTTCCTCGTTAAAATATAACAAATATATCGTGGTAAACTATTGAATCTGGTTCGAAAAGTCTTTACTTCTTAGAATCTCATACAAAAATAGAGTCCAATTGTCATTTCATAATAGTTTTTGGTAGTTTTTTATCAGAAAATGGCTCGCGGAAGGCATTTTATTCCGTGTGAAGAATATAAAAAATATTGCAGCATCAAAACCGCCTGCGCTTCATTCATGTAGTGGAGAGTTGATTCAGTGACTGATGTACACTTCCTCGTTAAAATATAACAAATATATCGTGGTAAACTATTGAATCTGGTTCGAAAAGTCTTTACTTCTTAGAATCTCATACAAAAATAGAGTCCAATTGTCATTTCATAATAGTTTTTGGTAGTTTTTTATCAGAAAATGGCTCGCGGAAGGCATTTTATTCCGTGTGAAGAATATAAAAAATATTGCAGCATCAAAACCGCCTGCGCTTCATTCATGTAGTGGAGAGTTGATTCAGTGACTGATGTACACTTCCTCGTTAAAATATAACAAATATATCGTGGTAAACTATTGAATCTGGTTCGAAAAGTCTTTACTTCTTAGAATCTCATACAAAAATAGAGTCCAATTGTCATTTCATAATAGTTTTTGGTAGTTTTTTATCAGAAAATGGCTCGCGGAAGGCATTTTATTCCGTGTGAAGAATATAAAAAATATTGCAGCATCAAAACCGCCTGCGCTTCATTCATGTAGTGGAGAGTTGATTCAGTGACTGATGTACACTTCCTCGTTAAAATATAACAAATATATCGTGGTAAACTATTGAATCTGGTTCGAAAAGTCTTTACTTCTTAGAATCTCATACAAAAATAGAGTCCAATTGTCATTTCATAATAGTTTTTGGTAGTTTTTTATCAGAAAATGGCTCGCGGAAGGCATTTTATTCCGTGTGAAGAATATAAAAAATATTGCAGCATCAAAACCGCCTGCGCTTCATTCATGTAGTGGAGAGTTGATTCAGTGACTGATGTACACTTCCTCGTTAAAATATAACAAATATATCGTGGTAAACTATTGAATCTGGTTCGAAAAGTCTTTACTTCTTAGAATCTCATACAAAAATAGAGTCCAATTGTCATTTCATAATAGTTTTTGGTAGTTTTTTATCAGAAAATGGCTCGCGGAAGGCATTTTATTCCGTGTGAAGAATATAAAAAATATTGCAGCATCAAAACCGCCTGCGCTTCATTCATGTAGTGGAGAGTTGATTCAGTGACTGATGTACACTTCCTCGTTAAAATATAACAAATATATCGTGGTAAACTATTGAATCTGGTTCGAAAAGTCTTTACTTCTTAGAATCTCATACAAAAATAGAGTCCAATTGTCATTTCATAATAGTTTTTGGTAGTTTTTTATCAGAAAATGGCTCGCGGAAGGCATTTTATTCCGTGTGAAGAATATAAAAAATATTGCAGCATCAAAACCGCCTGCGCTTCATTCATGTAGTGGAGAGTTGATTCAGTGACTGATGTACACTTCCTCGTTAAAATATAACAAATATATCGTGGTAAACTATTGAATCTGGTTCGAAAAGTCTTTACTTCTTAGAATCTCATACAAAAATAGAGTCCAATTGTCATTTCATCATAGTTTTTGGTAGTTTTTTATCAGAAAATGGCTCGCGGAAGGCATTTTATTCCGTGTGAAGAATATAAAAAATATTGCAGCATCAAAACCGCCTGCGCTTCATTCATGTAGTGGAGAGTTGATTCAGTGACTGATGTACACTTCCTCGTTAAAATATAACAAATATATCGTGGTAAACTATTGAATCTGGTTCGAAAAGTCTTTACTTCTTAGAATCTCATACAAAAATAGAGTCCAATTGTCATTTCATAATAGTTTTTGGTAGTTTTTTAGCAGAAAATGGCTCGCGGAAGGCATTTTATTCCGTGTGAAGAATATAAAAAATATTGCAGCATCAAAACCGCCTGCGCTTCATTCATGTAGTGGAGAGTTGATTCAGTGACTGATGTACACTTCCTCGTTAAAATATAACAAATATATCGTGGTAAACTATTGAATCTGGTTCGAAAAGTCTTTACTTCTTAGAATCTCATACAAAAATAGAGTCCAATTGTCATTTCATAATAGTTTTTGGTAGTTTTTTAGCAGAAAATGGCTCGCGGAAGGCATTTTATTCCGTGTGAAGAATATAAAAAATATTGCAGCATCAAAACCGCCTGCGCTTCATTCATGTAGTGGAGAGTTGATTCAGTGACTGATGTACACTTCCTCGTTAAAATATAACAAATATATCGTGGTAAACTATTGAATCTGGTTCGAAAAGTCTTTACTTCTTAGAATCTCATACAAAAATAGAGTCCAATTGTCATTTCATAATAGTTTTTGGTAGTTTTTTATCAGAAAATGGCTCGCGGAAGGCATTTTATTCCGTGTGAAGAATATAAAAAATATTGCAGCATCAAAACCGCCTGCGCTTCATTCATGTAGTGGAGAGTTGATTCAGTGACTGATGTACACTTCCTCGTTAAAATATAACAAATATATCGTGGTAAACTATTGAATCTGGTTCGAAAAGTCTTTACTTCTTAGAATCTCATACAAAAATAGAGTCCAATTGTCATTTCATAATAGTTTTTGGTAGTTTTTTATCAGAAAATGGCTCGCGGAAGGCATTTTATTCCGTGTGAAGAATATAAAAAATATTGCAGCATCAAAACCGCCTGCGCTTCATTCATGTAGTGGAGAGTTGATTCAGTGACTGATGTACACTTCCTCGTTAAAATATAACAAATATATCGTGGTAAACTATTGAATCTGGTTCGAAAAGTCTTTACTTCTTAGAATCTCATACAAAAATAGAGTCCAATTGTCATTTCATAATAGTTTTTGGTAGTTTTTTATCAGAAAATGGCTCGCGGAAGGCATTTTATTCCGTGTGAAGAATATAAAAAATATTGCAGCATCAAAACCGCCTGCGCTTCATTCATGTAGTGGAGAGTTGATTCAGTGACTGATGTACACTTCCTCGTTAAAATATAACAAATATATCGTGGTAAACTATTGAATCTGGTTCGAAAAGTCTTTACTTCTTAGAATCTCATACAAAAATAGAGTCCAATTGTCATTTCATAATAGTTTTTGGTAGTTTTTTATCAGAAAATGGCTCGCGGAAGGCATTTTATTCCGTGTGAAGAATATAAAAAATATTGCAGCATCAAAACCGCCTGCGCTTCATTCATGTAGTGGAGAGTTGATTCAGTGACTGATGTACACTTCCTCGTTAAAATATAACAAATATATCGTGGTAAACTATTGAATCTGGTTCGAAAAGTCTTTACTTCTTAGAATCTCATACAAAAATAGAGTCCAATTGTCATTTCATAATAGTTTTTGGTAGTTTTTTATCAGAAAATGGCTCGCGGAAGGCATTTTATTCCGTGTGAAGAATATAAAAAATATTGCAGCATCAAAACCGCCTGCGCTTCATTCATGTAGTGGAGAGTTGATTCAGTGACTGATGTACACTTCCTCGTTAAAATATAACAAATATATCGTGGTAAACTATTGAATCTGGTTCGAAAAGTCTTTACTTCTTAGAATCTCATACAAAAATAGAGTCCAATTGTCATTTCATAATAGTTTTTGGTAGTTTTTTATCAGAAAATGGCTCGCGGAAGGCATTTTATTCCGTGTGAAGAATATAAAAAATATTGCAGCATCAAAACCGCCTGCGCTTCATTCATGTAGTGGAGAGTTGATTCAGTGACTGATGTACACTTCCTCGTTAAAATATAACAAATATATCGTGGTAAACTATTGAATCTGGTTCGAAAAGTCTTTACTTCTTAGAATCTCATACAAAAATAGAGTCCAATTGTCATTTCATAATAGTTTTTGGTAGTTTTTTATCAGAAAATGGCTCGCGGAAGGCATTTTATTCCGTGTGAAGAATATAAAAAATATTGCAGCATCAAAACCGCCTGCGCTTCATTCATGTAGTGGAGAGTTGATTCAGTGACTGATGTACACTTCCTCGTTAAAATATAACAAATATATCGTGGTAAACTATTGAATCTGGTTCGAAAAGTCTTTACTTCTTAGAATCTCATACAAAAATAGAGTCCAATTGTCATTTCATAATAGTTTTTGGTAGTTTTTTATCAGAAAATGGCTCGCGGAAGGCATTTTATTCCGTGTGAAGAATATAAAAAATATTGCAGCATCAAAACCGCCTGCGCTTCATTCATGTAGTGGAGAGTTGATTCAGTGACTGATGTACACTTCCTCGTTAAAATATAACAAATATATCGTGGTAAACTATTGAATCTGGTTCGAAAAGTCTTTACTTCTTAGAATCTCATACAAAAATAGAGTCCAATTGTCATTTCATAATAGTTTTTGGTAGTTTTTTATCAGAAAATGGCTCGCGGAAGGCATTTTATTCCGTGTGAAGAATATAAAAAATATTGCAGCATCAAAACCGCCTGCGCTTCATTCATGTAGTGGAGAGTTGATTCAGTGACTGATGTACACTTCCTCGTTAAAATATAACAAATATATCGTGGTAAACTATTGAATCTGGTTCGAAAAGTCTTTACTTCTTAGAATCTCATACAAAAATAGAGTCCAATTGTCATTTCATAATAGTTTTTGGTAGTTTTTTAGCAGAAAATGGCTCGCGGAAGGCATTTTATTCCGTGTGAAGAATATAAAAAATATTGCTGCATCAAAACCGCCTGCGCTTCATTCATGTAGTGGAGAGTTGATTCAGTGACTGATGTACACTTCCTCGTTAAAATATAACAAATATATCGTGGTAAACTATTGAATCTGGTTCGAAAAGTCTTTACTTCTTAGAATCTCATACAAAAATAGAGTCCAATTGTCATTTCATAATAGTTTTTGGTAGTTTTTTAGCAGAAAATGGCTCGCGGAAGGCATTTTATTCCGTGTGAAGAATATAAAAAATATTGCAGCATCAAAACCGCCTGCGCTTCATTCATGTAGTGGAGAGTTGATTCAGTGACTGATGTACACTTCCTCGTTAAAATATAACAAATATATCGTGGTAAACTATTGAATCTGGTTCGAAAAGTCTTTACTTCTTAGAATCTCATATAAAAATAGAGTCCAATTGTCATTTCATAATAGTTTTTGGTAGTTTTTTATCAGAAAATGGCTCGCGGAAGGCATTTTATTCCGTGAAGAATATAAAAAATATTGCAGCATCAAAACCGCCTGCGCTTCATTCATGTAGTGGAGAGTTGATTCAGTGACTGATGTACACTTCCTCGTTAAAATATAACAAATATATCGTGGTAAACTATTGAATCTGGTTCGAAAAGTCTTTACTTCTTAGAATCTCATACAAAAATAGAGTCCAATTGTCATTTCATAATAGTTTTTGGTAGTTTTTTATCAGAAAATGGCTCGCGGAAGGCATTTTATTCCGTGTGAAGAATATAAAAAATATTGCAGCATCAAAACCGCCTGCGCTTCATTCATGTAGTGGAGAGTTGATTCAGTGACTGATGTACACTTCCTCGTTAAAATATAACAAATATATCGTGGTAAACTATTGAATCTGGTTCGAAAAGTCTTTACTTCTTAGAATCTCATACAAAAATAGAGTCCAATTGTCATTTCATAATAGTTTTTGGTAGTTTTTTAGCAGAAAATGGCTCGCGGAAGGCATTTTATTCCGTGTGAAGAATATAAAAAATATTGCAGCATCAAAACCGCCTGCGCTTCATTCATGTAGTGGAGAGTTGATTCAGTGACTGATGTACACTTCCTCGTTAAAATATAACAAATATATCGTGGTAAACTATTGAATCTGGTTCGAAAAGTCTTTACTTCTTAGAATCTCATACAAAAATAGAGTCCAATTGTCATTTCATAATAGTTTTTGGTAGTTTTTTAGCAGAAAATGGCTCGCGGAAGGCATTTTATTCCGTGTGAAGAATATAAAAAATATTGCAGCATCAAAACCGCCTGCGCTTCATTCATGTAGTGGAGAGTTGATTCAGTGACTGATGTACACTTCCTCGTTAAAATATAACAAATATATCGTGGTAAACTATTGAATCTGGTTCGAAAAGTCTTTACTTCTTAGAATCTCATACAAAAATAGAGTCCAATTGTCATTTCATAATAGTTTTTGGTAGTTTTTTATCAGAAAATGGCTCGCGGAAGGCATTTTATTCCGTGTGAAGAATATAAAAAATATTGCAGCATCAAAACCGCCTGCGCTTCATTCATGTAGTGGAGAGTTGATTCAGTGACTGATGTACACTTCTTCGTTAAAATATAACAAATATATCGTGGTAAACTATTGAATCTGGTTCGAAAAGTCTTTACTTCTTAGAATCTCATACAAAAATAGAGTCCAATTGTCATTTCATAATAGTTTTTGGTAGTTTTTTAGCAGAAAATGGCTCGCGGAAGGCATTTTATTCCGTGTGAAGAATATAAAAAATATTGCAGCATCAAAACCGCCTGCGCTTCATTCATGTAGTGGAGAGTTGATTCAGTGACTGATGTACACTTCCTCGTTAAAATATAACAAATATATCGTGGTAAACTATTGAATCTGGTTCGAAAAGTCTTTACTTCTTAGAATCTCATACAAAAATAGAGTCCAATTGTCATTTCATAATAGTTTTTGGTAGTTTTTTAGCAGAAAATGGCTCGCGGAAGGCATTTTATTCCGTGTGAAGAATATAAAAAATATTGCAGCATCAAAACCGCCTGCGCTTCATTCATGTAGTGGAGAGTTGATTCAGTGACTGATGTACACTTCCTCGTTAAAATATAACAAATATATCGTGGTAAACTATTGAATCTGGTTCGAAAAGTCTTTACTTCTTAGAATCTCATACAAAAATAGAGTCCAATTGTCATTTCATAATAGTTTTTGGTAGTTTTTTATCAGAAAATGGCTCGCGGAAGGCATTTTATTCCGTGTGAAGAATATAAAAAATATTGCAGCATCAAAACCGCCTGCGCTTCATTCATGTAGTGGAGAGTTGATTCAGTGACTGATGTACACTTCCTCGTTAAAATATAACAAATATATCGTGGTAAACTATTGAATCTGGTTCGAAAAGTCTTTACTTCTTAGAATCTCATACAAAAATAGAGTCCAATTGTCATTTCATAATAGTTTTTGGTAGTTTTTTAGCAGAAAATGGCTCGCGGAAGGCATTTTATTCCGTGTGAAGAATATAAAAAATATTGCAGCATCAAAACCGCCTGCGCTTCATTCATGTAGTGGAGAGTTGATTCAGTGACTGATGTACACTTCCTCGTTAAAATATAACAAATATATCGTGGTAAACTATTGAATCTGGTTCGAAAAGTCTTTACTTCTTAGAATCTCATACAAAAATAGAGTCCAATTGTCATTTCATAATAGTTTTTGGTAGTTTTTTAGCAGAAAATGGCTCGCGGAAGGCATTTTATTCCGTGTGAAGAATATAAAAAATATTGCAGCATCAAAACCGCCTGCGCTTCATTCATGTAGTGGAGAGTTGATTCAGTGACTGATGTACACTTCCTCGTTAAAATATAACAAATATATCGTGGTAAACTATTGAATCTGGTTCGAAAAGTCTTCATGTAGTGGAGAGTTGATTCAGTGACTGATGTACACTTCCTCGTTAAAATATAACAAATATATCGTGGTAAACTATTGAATCTGGTTCGAAAAGTCTTTACTTCTTAGAATCTCATACAAAAATAGAGTCCAATTGTCATTTCATAATAGTTTTTGGTAGTTTTTTAGCAGAAAATGGCTCGCGGAAGGCATTTTATTCCGTGTGAAGAATATAAAAAATATTGCAGCATCAAAACCGCCTGCGCTTCATTCATGTAGTGGAGAGTTGATTCAGTGACTGATGTACACTTCCTCGTTAAAATATAACAAATATATCGTGGTAAACTATTGAATCTGGTTCGAAAAGTCTTTACTTCTTAGAATCTCATACAAAAATAGAGTCCAATTGTCATTTCATAATAGAATTTTTGCAGCATAGTTCATTTGTAGTGGAGAGTTGATTCAGTGACTGATGTACACTTCCTCGTTAAAATATAACAAATATATAGTGGTAAACTATTGAAGAAAAGTCATTTTATCTCATACAAAAATAGAGTGTTGTCATCTCATAATAGTTTTTGGTAGTTTTTTATCAGAAAAAAGGCATTTTATTCCGTGTGAAGAATATAAAAAATATTGCAGCATCAAAACCGCCTGCGCTTCATTCATGTAGTGGAGAGTTGATTCAGTGACTGATGTACACTTCCTCGTGAAATATAACAAATATATCGTGGTAAACTATTGAATCTGGTTCGAAAAGTCTTTACTTCTTAGAATCTCATACAAAAATAGAGTCCAATTGTCATTTCATAATAGTTTTTGGTAGTTTTTTAGCAGAAAATGGCTCGCGGAAGGCATTTTATTCCGTGTGAAGAATATAAAAAATATTGCAGCATCAAAACCGCCTGCGCTTCATTCATGTAGTGGAGAGTTGATTCAGTGACTGATGTACACTTCCTCGTTAAAATATAACAAATATATCGTGGTAAACTATTGAATCTGGTTCGAAAAGTCTTTACTTCTTAGAATCTCATACAAAAATAGAGTCCAATTGTCATTTCATAATAGTTTTTGGTAGTTTTTTAGCAGAAAATGGCTCGCGGAAGGCATTTTATTCCGTGTGAAGAATATAAAAAATATTGCAGCATCAAAACCGCCTGCGCTTCATTCATGTAGTGGAGAGTTGATTCAGTGACTGATGTACACTTCCTCGTTAAAATATAACAAATATATCGTGGTAAACTATTGAATCTGGTTCGAAAAGTCTTTACTTCTTAGAATCTCATACAAAAATAGAGTCCAATTGTCATTTCATAATAGTTTTTGGTAGTTTTTTATCAGAAAATGGCTCGCGGAAGGCATTTTATTCCGTGTGAAGAATATAAAAAATATTGCAGCATCAAAACCGCCTGCGCTTCATTCATGTAGTGGAGAGTTGATTCAGTGACTGATGTACACTTCCTCGTTAAAATATAACAAATATATCGTGGTAAACTATTGAATCTGGTTCGAAAAGTCTTTACTTCTTAGAATCTCATACAAAAATAGAGTCCAATTGTCATTTCATAATAGTTTTTGGTAGTTTTTTATCAGAAAATGGCTCACGGAAGGCATTTTATTCCGTGTGAAGAATATAAAAAATATTGCAGCATCAAAACCGCCTGCGCTTCATTCATGTAGTGGAGAGTTGATTCAGTGACTGATGTACACTTCCTCGTTAAAATATAACAAATATATCGTGGTAAACTATTGAATCTGGTTCGAAAAGTCTTTACTTCTTAGAATCTCATACAAAAATAGAGTCCAATTGTCATTTCATAATAGTTTTTGGTAGTTTTTTTGCAGAAAATGGCTCGCGGAAGGCATTTTATTCCGTGTGAAGTATATAAAAAATATTGCAGCATTCATTCATGAATGAAGCGCGTGTGAAGAATATAAAAAATATTGCAGCATCAAAACCGCCTGCGCTTCATTCATGTAGTGGAGAGTTGATTCAGTGACTGATGTACACTTCCTCGTTAAAATATAACAAATATATAGTGGTAAACTATTGAATCTGGTTCGAAAAGTCTTTACTTCTTAGAATCTCATACAAAAATAGAGTCCAGTTGTCATCTCATAATAGTTTTTGGTAGTTTTTTATCAGAAAATGGCTCACGGAAGGCATTTTATTCCGTGTGAAGAATATAAAAAATATTGCAGCATCAAAACCGCCTGCGCTTCATTCATGTAGTGGAGAGTTGATTCAGTGACTGATGTACACTTCCTCGTGAAATATAACAAATATATCGTGGTAAACTATTGAATCTGGTTCGAAAAGTCTTTACTTCTTAGAATCTCATACAAAAATAGAGTCCAATTGTCATTTCATAATAGATTTTGGTAGTTTTTTATCAGAAAATGGCTCGCGGAAGGCATTTTATTCCGTGTGAAGAATATAAAAAATATTGCAGCATCAAAACCGCCTGCGCTTCATTCATGTAGTGGAGAGTTGATTCAGTGACTGATGTACACTTCCTCGTTAAAATATAACAAATATATCGTGGTAAACTATTGAATCTGGTTCGAAAAGTCTTTACTTCTTAGAATCTCATACAAAAATAGAGTCCAATTGTCATTTCATAATAGTTTTTGGTAGTTTTTTAGCAGAAAATGGCTCGCGGAAGGCATTTTATTCCGTGTGAAGAATATAAAAAATATTGCAGCATCAAAACCGCCTGCGCTTCATTCATGTAGTGGAGAGTTGATTCAGTGACTGATGTACACTTCCTCGTTAAAATGTAACAAATATATCGTGGTAAACTATTGAATCTGGTTCGAAAAGTCTTTACTTCTTAGAATCTCATACAAAAATAGAGTCCAATTGTCATTTCATAATAGTTTTTGGTAGTTTTTTAGCAGAAAATGGCTCGCGGAAGGCATTTTATTCCGTGTGAAGAATATAAAAAATATTGCAGCATCAAAACCGCCTTATTCATTCATGAATGAAGCGCGTGTGAAGAATATAAAAAATATTGCAGCATCAAAACCGCCTGCGCTTCATTCATGTAGTGGAGAGTTGATTCAGTGACTGATGTACACTTCCTCGTTAAAATATAACAAATATATAGTGGTAAACTATTGAATCTGGTTCGAAAAGTCTTTACTTCTTAGAATCTCATACAAAAATAGAGTCCAGTTGTCATCTCATAATAGTTTTTGGTAGTTTTTTATCAGAAAATGGCTCACGGAAGGCATTTTATTCCGTGTGAAGAATATAAAAAATATTGCAGCATCAAAACCGCCTGCGCTTCATTCATGTAGTGGAGAGTTGATTCAGTGACTGATGTACACTTCCTCGTTAAAATATAACAAATATATAGTGGTAAACTATTGAATCTGGTTCGAAAAGTCTTTACTTCTTAGAATCTCATACAAAAATAGAGTCCAGTTGTCATCTCATAATAGTTTTTGGTAGTTTTTTATCAGAAAATGGCTCACGGAAGGCATTTTATTCCGTGTGAAGAATATAAAAAATATTGCAGCATCAAAACCGCCTGCGCTTCATTCATGTAGTGGAGAGTTGATTCAGTGACTGATGTACACTTCCTCGTTAAAATATAACAAATATATCGTGGTAAACTATTGAATCTGGTTCGAAAAGTCTTTACTTCTTAGAATCTCATACAAAAATAGAGTCCAATTGTCATTTCATAATAGTTTTTGGTAGTTTTTTTGCAGAAAATGGCTCGCGGAAGGCATTTTATTCCGTGTGAAGAATATAAAAAATATTGCAGCATCAAAACCGCCTGCGCTTCATTCATGAATGAAGCGCGTGTGAAGAATATAAAAAATATTGCAGCATCAAAACCGCCTGCGCTTCATTCATGTAGTGGAGAGTTGATTCAGTGACTGATGTACACTTCCTCGTTAAAATATAACAAATATATAGTGGTAAACTATTGAATCTGGTTCGAAAAGTCTTTACTTCTTAGAATCTCATACAAAAATAGAGTCCAGTTGTCATCTCATAATAGTTTTTGGTAGTTTTTTATCAGAAAATGGCTCACGGAAGGCATTTTATTCCGTGTGAAGAATATAAAAAATATTGCAGCATCAAAACCGCCTGCGCTTCATTCATGTAGTGGAGAGTTGATTCAGTGACTGATGTACACTTCCTCGTGAAATATAACAAATATATCGTGGTAAACTATTGAATCTGGTTCGAAAAGTCTTTACTTCTTAGAATCTCATACAAAAATAGAGTCCAATTGTCATTTCATAATAGATTTTGGTAGTTTTTTATCAGAAAATGGCTCGCGGAAGGCATTTTATTCCGTGTGAAGAATATAAAAAATATTGCAGCATCAAAACCGCCTGCGCTTCATTCATGTAGTGGAGAGTTGATTCAGTGACTGATGTACACTTCCTCGTTAAAATATAACAAATATATCGTGGTAAACTATTGAATCTGGTTCGAAAAGTCTTTACTTCTTAGAATCTCATACAAAAATAGAGTCCAATTGTCATTTCATAATAGTTTTTGGTAGTTTTTTAGCAGAAAATGGCTCGCGGAAGGCATTTTATTCCGTGTGAAGAATATAAAAAATATTGCAGCATCAAAACCGCCTGCGCTTCATTCATGTAGTGGAGAGTTGATTCAGTGACTGATGTACACTTCCTCGTTAAAATGTAACAAATATATCGTGGTAAACTATTGAATCTGGTTCGAAAAGTCTTTACTTCTTAGAATCTCATACAAAAATAGAGTTCATTTGTCATTTCATAATAGTTTTTGGAAGTTTTTTATCAGAAAATGGCTCGCGGAAGGCATTTTATTCCGTGTGAAGAATTCAAAAAATATTGCAGCATCAAAACCGCCTGCGCTTCATTCATGTAGTGTAGAGTTGATTCAGTGACTGATGTACACTTCCTCGTTAAAATATAACAAATATATCGTGGTAAACTATTGAATCTGGTTTGAAAAGTCTTTACTTCTTAGAATCTCATACAAAAATAGAGTTCAATTGTCATTTCATAATAGTTTTTGGAAGTTTTTTATCAGAAAATGGCTCGCGGAAGGCATTTTATTCCGTGTGAAGAATATAAAAAATATTGCAGCATCAAAACCGCTTGCGCTTCATTCATGTAGTGGAGAGTTGATTCAGTGACTGATGTACACTTCCTCGTTAAAATATAACAAATATATCGTGGTAAACTATGGAATCTGGTTTGAAATGTCTTTACTTCTTAGAATCTCATACAAAAATAGAGTTCAATTGTCATTTCATAATAGTTTTTGGTAGTTTTTTAGCAGAAAATGGCTCGCGGAAGGCATTTTATTCCGTGTGAAGAATATAAAAAATATTGCAGCATCAAAACCGCCTGCGCTTCATTCATGTAGTGGAGAGTTGGTTCAGTGAATGATGTACACTTCCTCGTTAAAATATAACAAATATATCGTGGTAAACTATTGAATCTGGTTTGAAAACCCAGCTGAAAATTTTGAGTGAGTTTCTAGTGAGTCCTCTATAGAATTTAATCAAATTCAGTAGAGAACCTTATAGTTTCTATTGAGTTCTCACTATAATGCATTGCGTACTCTATGTAATGATTTTAATATTATTGTGCACTTGATTAGCTCTCAATAGAGTACTATATTGTACTCTATAGAGCAGTAACCCAGTGTAGTGAACTCTATCGAGTACATAGTGTGCACTATATTAATTTTATGGTTTAGTATCATGCGTACACTGTTGTATCAACTTTCGAATTACTGTGCACTCTAATGAGTTTCATATTGTCTACATTTGGGGGTCGTACGTGGAAAATAATGAATGCTTTTTGAGGAGCTAATATAGACCGTTTGGGTTCAACCTTATTGATTGGTAATTATTTATGACGAGTATTGTATGATATTAATTAGGCAGATGAAAACGATGGTTAATATACGTCATGACAAAAACAGTACATTGTATTTTAGGAAAACTTGGACAAATCACACATAAATATAAGACAATAAACGGGCCTTTTAGCAGCTGTATCTGATTATTAAAACAGCGACCTTCAAACTGGCATGATGCTTAAAGGTGTCCTACTCAGCATGGTTACACCTTCAAGACCGGTCTGCCGCCGATCGCTGATACAGCACACCACAATCATGCCAGAAGTAAGCAGCGGCCTCAGGTAAGCTCTAAACAAAATTCTACAACGTTTTTAAAGAGAGGTGTGAAACGGGACTTCATCCATGAGGGGGATGTTGCGGGATGTTGGAAGAAAATATATCAATCCATTTCAAACCTTATCTTGTTGATAACGCAAAAATCATTTTTTTTTTCATCTTGAATTACGATAGCCTTATGCGCTATTTTTTCTGGGGTAAACGCTCTCGTTATTAATCTTTTTTCTCGAGGATCAATTTGTCTCATGAAGCCTATGATATCTTTACCGTCTACAAAGGTTTCACGAACGATAGGGCCAGAAGAAGAGGGGGATAAAAGATTTATTTTGTTTCCAACAAAAAAGATTTTTCCGTTTGGAAACAACTGACGCATTGGAACATTGCAGGCAGTGTTTTCTGCTTGACAAATACATTCTCTAGACACTTCAATAATATCAAATATCGTATAAATTTCTGACGGACCAGTCAACAATTGCACAACAGAGTTGTTTCGCTTAAAGCCTTCGCAATATCTGGCAGTGGAATATGTTCTACCTTTGAATTTCAATCGCTGAAACGATGTAAAGCCATAACACGCTCTATTTATTATACTGGTGATTTCAAGTTGAATTGCCAGGAAAATGCGTTCAGAAATGTTCAGTATTTCCACCCTTCCAAAAAGCTGGGTACTATTTAAATTGGCATATGGACGAAGAGGACTATCCAACCGATTGTACAATTCAGAGACGATTGGCGCATCGTCCGAAATG
The DNA here is from genome assembly GCA_022539655.2 of Ceriodaphnia dubia. Lineage (NCBI taxonomy): Eukaryota > Metazoa > Arthropoda > Branchiopoda > Diplostraca > Daphniidae > Ceriodaphnia > Ceriodaphnia dubia. The sequence goes on from JAKUCG020000164.1 coordinate 38,892, forward strand.
TACTTCCGAGAGAAAATTCGCAATTTCCCCCTGGCAATAAAATGCTGAAACATTTGAACTGATATATGTTTCGAACCATGAAACAATTGTTTGATAAATCCACCTGCGTTTTCGAAAAGAAAAGCTGAATACGCCCAAGGAGAACCCCAATCACGGACGAAGTCTGAAACATGAGTCAACAAATGAAGATTATACGACATACTTTTTAAACCGTACAAGTTCTTCGTTTCTGAGGCAAATTGTGAAAGAAGACGCCTAGAAATGTTTATGTTTTCATTCGAAATATTTTTCCCTAAAAGCAACCAGAAGGATTTTACAAGTAGCATCCAGTGTTTATAATGGGCTGTCGGCAATAAATGGAATAGCGCCAGTGGAGAGTAAAAAAGCAAAAAATTTCTGAACTCACTCGCTTTCCAGTCTCTTCCATATTTTGCCATAGATCTGTAATTCCGCAAAATCTCGTCAGTGGGGCATACCTTTAAGAGAACTTTATCAATACATTCTTCGAAGTTTTGTATATAATAAAGTGATGTGCAATCAGATTTCCACATGATAATAAATTGCTTAACGATTCCAAGCAAGACGCAATGCATATAATCGGGAATAAATGCCTTGGAAATATCGAAACGGGGAACGAGGTTAACTTTACTGGGTCCCTTTACTCCAAGTATTGCTGTTCCGGTTTCAATCGCTAGACCAGCAGCTTGTGTAAAAGACTCTTTGTCCCTAAATGCGCACGGGACATTATCAAAAGCCTGAGCCGTTCCATCTCCCTTCCTGACACGTATTCCAGGGTTGAAACAAAGTCCGCACCCGTACTCACCATTATGCTGAGTCATATTGGCTAGCATTGATCGAGCAGGTGCATCAGCAGTACACAAAAGGAACATTACCCTTGATGTTCTAACTATTCCGTTGACATCTTTCCATTTGAATCCTTCGTCGTAAAGACGCTGAGATTCTTTTACGAACGGGACAAGAAATGCATTAGGATTAGGTTTAGAGGTTCCGTGCCACAAAGTACTCAGAGAGAGAAAGTAGGATTTTTCGTCAAAATCCAACTCATTTATGGTGCAGAAAATTGGCCATATAGAATAAGGTGAAGATTCGTAAACAGAAACTCCATCAGTACCATACGACATAGTGAAATTGTACTCACTTTTACGCAAAAAGGACTGGACTTCGTTTGCCTGATAACATTCACCAGTATAAATTTCACTTTTCTTAGTCTTGTCGATGTTTTTCGATTTGTTTTTCCTGATTCGCTCAAATAACTTCATGTCCTCCATAAAATATTTCAATTGATCCTTTAGTGGGCTGGACAAGAAGTACTTTCCGCTCGATAAGCATTGTTCAGTGGATACGTTTTCGGTACATTTGGGGCAAGTAAGTACTGCATCTATCGTTGGTGGTTGATTGTCAGCACCCAGATAATCCTGGCATTTTGGACAATAATAATGACGATCAAATGTAGAACTACCCTTAAAAAAGTATCGTTCTATAAAGTATTTAGTTTTGGAAATACAATCCGGGATGATGATGTTAAGGAGAGAAAGCAAATCCGTGAGGGCAGTTTTGGTTAATCTATGGCGTAGATAAAACGCAATGACCAGGGAGAAAAGCTGACCTTTTGTGCACTGCGATGAAGGGTGAATAATGTTTTCTCCATCTTGGTGAAATCGGTCTTCAATATGTGGAATTGTTTCATCGTCACTTTCCCGCTCATCACCGACGTCTTCAAAAGATTTGAAAATGTTTGACAATTACATTAAAATTGAAATATAAAATTGTCCGAATGATATGGCATTACCTTGTTGGAGTTATTATACGTTATTATACGACGTTGCTGGCTCGTCATGATCACCAACTCCAGTGATATCATAATCGTCAACATCATTTAGTACTGGAAGAAATTCATCAATGGAAGTAATCCCATCAACTAACACATTATGTTCATCATGATCTCCAGGCAAAGAATCCTCATCATCCCATTCATTGCTTTGGTCTCCTTCATTGTCTCTGATGCTGTTATCTGCTACAAAGCCTACTTGCAGAGTGAACAAAATTATAAGTAACTTGTCACTATATACGCGTGGTTGTGAATCAAATTTTCTATTTATACTTAATACCTCTATTTCTGTCGTCAGCTGAAGTGTTTACAGAATTTTGTTTCGCTTTTTGACGTTCCATAGTAGAACGCGGTATTCGGAAAGGTAAACCCATGGCACTCTGTCGTAAATGTGTTTTGTATCCAAGTTTCCGCTTAGATTTCGTACCTCCATGACATTGTTTACCACCTGTGTGGTTATAAACTTGAGACATCTACTGACAGAAGAGAAAACATCTGATTAAATTTAGGTGGCGGAAGTGTGAAAAGATGCCAACATACTACTTTTGAGCGAGAATTTTGCTTATTCTCATTCATAATCATAATGGACGTTAACTACGTAATATTATATGAATCAACATTATCAATAGAAATTCGTACCTTTTGAATACAAAGTAGCACACAAATTCAAATAATTGCAACAAAAGGCGATAATAGAGTTATAGGTGGCCGAAGCACTTCGGTTACGAAACGTCAAATCCTTACAGCAACGCACACGGCATGCAACGGCATGGCTTGACACCAGCTATAACATAGAGCGTGCTTTGTCTTAACTTAAGGCCAATCACCTTAAAGCTATAGGAACATTCATTCATCACATTCACGCCTGTGGGTGATTTACGTTGGGATATAATATACCTTCAAGCAACCACTCCATTTGGATCTGCGCGCCTAAACGAACTATATGTCTGGCATTGGACGATGAAACATGATATATACTTATTGGAAGAGAGTGTTTATGAAAAACTTTATTTAAGAAGTGAAACAGGTTAATGTTACGTATAGGATTTCAATTAGGATGGAATTTATAATTCATAATAGTAATATTTCAAGATTTGAATTTCATGTTTAACAAAGCCAGTGTTGCATTCATTTAAATAAACATGAGATTTAACAATTAATTTTATTTATTTCACTAAAGAATTGGAACTTGAGTAAAAATCATATTATTTACAAAAAATATATGTATTTCAATGGTTACAATATGTGGTGCTAGGAAACTACACGACAACAACGTAACATCATCCGTCCGGCAGCCATGCTGTTTTTGTTCTTTGAAACTTGAAAGTTTGAAATAACACGTGAAGTATCGCAGCAACACCAAGCTCGGCTGTAACACGTGACGATCGAGACTCAGAAAACAGAGCCCATATGTGTTTTTAGTCACCGCGCCGACCCTTTGATGATCATTTCGAAATGGCTGTGAAAAATAAAACACATGCCCTTATACAACTGCAATGTGATAAGGTCGTTATATGAGTAGAGACACGTAAAATTTCAGAAAGTACGAAAGAAACTGTTAATTACGACAACAAGACATGGAAAGTCGGTCTTTTGAGAGGAAAACACAAAGTGGAGAAAACTTTCAATTGTTCTATCCTATTGCTTTCAAGTAAGTTGTAAACCTATGACTAATGAGTTAGATAATAGCTACAACTCATTTAAATCTGTGATAGGTGATGCCACAAAGCTCGAAGAAGTCAGAAAATTGTATGAGACATGCAAGCTTACCAAAAATAAAGTGTTGGAGCTCCGTGGACAATTTCCACTTGATGATGAGGAAGAAAAAGGGAGTAAAGATGATGATGAAAATGATGCTACTGATGCCACTCAAAATAGAAGGTCGAAAAGACAAAGAGTGGAGAAGAAGAATGCTGATCCTGATTTTGAATATGAAGTGGAAAAGCGAAACAGGAAGGAGAATCACCAGCAAGCTACTAAACCAACTATCTTGGATACTAAATCCCGTGAAAAACAAATCCAAGTTAATCTGCTTGAGGAGATAAAGAAACGACAAGAAAAGGTATTGTTATTATTGCCATGAATCATTACCTGTAAATGTTCATTGTGTATCTAATCCATTATATTTGTTGAAGGACAAACAGCAGACTATTGAGAATTCAGCAATTGCCAAAAAAATCATACCGTTAAGTTCATCCACGCAGTTGTCATGTGCAAATAGTAAATCTCCTCCAGTTGAAGTTCAGATGACCGAGACCCAGCAACAAACTGAGACTGAATCTGAAACATATCAAGACGTAAACAGGATAATATAAAATTATTATAATTAACACTTACTTTGCGGATATGATCTAATATCATACATTATTACACAGAAGAACGCACAACCATTGGATGATGATAACGACGAAACGCAAATTCCTTCTACTTCGAAAGGTAGGCGTTTCATTCCATGTGTGGGTAAACCGTATTATCCATCATCAAACACCAGCGACGACGATGAAATGTTGGCTGGCGGTGATGACACGAGTGCTGTCAGCAGCGAAGAAGAAATAATTGAAAGTCAATCGATTAAAACATCACTTACTCCAAGAAATCAGCAGAAATGTCAAAACAGAAAAGTGAAGTTCTTTTTTGTCATTTCTTCATCCGTCATTGCCAGATTTAATAAATTCCTATTTTAAAATTACAGCCCAAAAATGCAGTGTTCAGTGATGATGAGACTGAAAAGCGTAGTTTAGAGAAAGCTGAAACAAAAATCAAGGTTTGTGAAACAAAAAGTTAATCTTTAACCTATTCTTCTCTTCTTTACTTATTCATATTTCAATAGGAACTCGAGCTTAAGGTGCAAGGCTTAGTTCAGATTAATAGTTCGATGATTGACTATCGAGTTTTAGAGAAAGCAGATGAGGAAATCGAGGTTCATTAAATACATCTGACCACACATTTTCATCACTAAATTTTTTAAATCACTAAATTGCAAAATTTACCTTTTACTGTAGGAACTCAATCGAAAGGTGCAATGCTTGACACATGCAAATGATTCATTGGCTAAACAAAACGAACGCTTGCTGTACCAAATTAATGTATTGGAAGGTAAATACTGAAATGATAAATGAACAATCCAGTAACCATTTTGATAATATAAAATATGTAAACGTTAAAATATTAAAACCAGTTTTCCCGGAAGTTGTGGAGAAAGCTTCAAATTTTCTTGAATCAATTACGGGTTCATCCATAACTTCAGTGACTTTGGATGAATCAGATCCTAAAGACGGAAATTCTAGAAGTAATGATATGAAGGTGATTCGTAAAATAGCGCTCCAAGATGCTGATGATGAAGATGATGATAACGAAGATTATGACGACAAAAACGGGTTTGCTGCCCTTCCGGTAAATCATTTTTTTCATCTTATTTTCGTTTCTACTTCAGTCTTTACTTAATATTCCTACGTACATTTACAGGGGGCCTTTCCAATAAAGCCAGAGTTAGTTGAAACGATTGGAAAGAGCGATCCAAAGAAATTCGTTTTGGATTTAGTTGGTTCCCTGTACTCCCGAAAATTCTTGAGACGTCACAAAATGTCATCTCACAGAGCAACAAACGGAGAGGAAGTGAAAATTCCAATCAAACGCAGAGAGCTTTCTCAAATTCATGGTAACTTAAGGCTATTGTATAAGTAAAATGCTGCTTTGAAACTAATGTTTTATTAACTCTTATACAGAAACCATAAAAACAGCTTGAATATCAAAAAGTCAGTTTTTAGTCCGTTCATCTCTCAGAAATTCAGCCAAAACAGACCGACTGAAAAGGACAAAGTTGCAATAAAGAATTATTTGTCAAGCCAAAAGGCCGAAAAAGCGCTGAAGGAAAATGATGAATAAAGAGGTCTCATTCATAAACTTTGAAAAACAAATGTCGAACAATAAGTGTGTAACCCAGATTGAATTTCAAATAAAGAATGCGTTGTGTTTAGATAACGTTTCCTTTCTGTTTTTTTAACCCTAAGAGCTAAGACCCAGTGCCACCTATACGATAATGCATTATATGGACAATTGAGTGCACAGTAGAGTGTAGTTTAGTATAGGCAGTAGTGGATTATCCAGCGTACACAGTAGAACACTCACTATGAACGATGCTTAGCACTCAATAGCGTAAACGGTAGACAACTGTATCCCCTCCTCACAGCATATCACTATAGTGAGAACTTTATGGTGAACTCAGCTGATGCCCAAAATACAGTAGAGTGGTATATATGTTGAGAACTCAATTGAGTACTCAACCAAAATTTTCAGCTGGGAAGTCTTTACTTCTCGGAATCTCATACAAAAATAGAGTCCAATTGTCATTAAATAATAGTTTTTGGTAGTTTTTTATCAGAAAATGGCTCGCGGAAGGCATTTTATTCCGTGTGAAGAATATAAAAAATATTGCAGCATCAAAACCGCCTGCGCTTCATTCATGTAGTGGAGAGTTGATTCAGTGACTGATGTACACTTCCTCGTTAAAATATAACAAATATATCGTGGTAAACTATTGAATCTGGTTTGAAAAGTCTTTACTTCTTAGAATCTCATACAAAGATAGAGTCCAATTGTCATTTCATAATAGTTTTTGGTAGTTTTTTATCAGAAAATGGCTCGCGGAAGGCATTTTATTCCGTGTGAAGAATATAAAAAATATTGCAGCATCAAAACCGCCTGCGCTTCATTCATGTAGTGGAGAGTTGATTCAGTGACTGATGTACACTTCCTCGTTGAAATATAACAAATATATCGTGGTAAACTATTGAATCTGGTTTGAAAAGTCTTTACTTCTTAGAATCTCATACAAAGATAGAGTCCAATTGTCATTTCATAATAGTTTTTGGTAGTTTTTTATCAGAAAATGGCTCGCGGAAGGCATTTTATTCCGTGTGAAGAATATAAAAAATATTGCAGCATCAAAACCGCCTGCGCTTCATTCATGTAGTGGAGAGTTGATTCAGTGACTGATGTACACTTCTTCGTTGAAATATAACAAATATATCGTGGTAAACTATTGAATCTGGTTTGAAAAGTCTTTACTTCTTAGAATCTCATACAAAAATAGAGTCCAATTGTCATTTCATAATAGTTTTTGGTAGTTTTTTATCAGAAAATGGCTCGCGGAAGGCATTTTATTCCGTGTGAAGAATATAAAAAATATTGCAGCATCAAAACCGCCTGCGCTTCATTCATGTAGTCGAGAGTTGATTCAGTGACTGATGTACACTTCTTCGTTGAAATATAACAAATATATTGTGGTAAACTATTGAATCTGGTTCGAAAAGTCTTTACTTCTTAGAATCTCATACAAAAATAGAGTCCAATTGTCATTTCATAATAGTTTTTGGTAGTTTTTTAGCAGAAAATGGCTCGCGGAAGGCATTTTATTCCGTGTGAAGAATATAAAAAATATTGCAGCATCAAAACCGCCTGCGCTTCATTCATGTAGTGGAGAGTTGATTCAGTGACTGATGTACACTTCCTCGTTAAAATATAACAAATATATCGTGGTAAACTATTGAATCTGGTTCGAAAAGTCTTTACTTCTTAGAATCTCATACAAAAATAGAGTCCAATTGTCATTTCATAATAGTTTTTGGTAGTTTTTTATCAGAAAATGGCTCGCGGAAGGCATTTTTTTCCGTGTGAAGAATATAAAAAATATTGCAGCATCAAAACCGCCTGCGCTTCATTCATGTAGTGGAGAGTTGATTCAGTGACTGATGTACACTTCTTCGTTGAAATATAACAAATATATTGTGGTAAACTATTGAATCTGGTTCGAAAAGTCTTTACTTCTTAGAATCTCATACAAAAATAGAGTCCAATTGTCATTTCATAATAGTTTTTGGTAGTTTTTTTAGCAGAAAATGGCTCGCGGAAGGCATTTTGTTCCGTATGAAGAATATAAAAAAAAATTGCAGGATCAAAACCGCCTGCTCTTCATTTATGTAGTGGAGAGTTGATTCAGTGACCGATGTACACTTCCTCGGTGAAATATAACAAATATACAGTACCCTCAATAAATATGGACAGTGCCGCGGGGCTCCCACTTGAACTGTGGGTTATTGTCATTTCCAATAGTTTTTGACGATTTTTTATCAGAAAACTCGAGCCATTTTTTCGTGTGAAGAATTAAAAAATATTGCATGCATCAAAAAATACCAGGCTAGAGGCTGGTTTTTTTCAGATTTTTTGAACGCGCGTTATATAAACAAAATCCTACCCCATAATTATGGACAGTCACTCCCGCGCAGTCGCTTTTTACATGGCGGCTTACGGGATTTCGCCAAAACTAAAGTTTTAAAATTTAGTTATTAATTTTTAAGCAGGAATTTTTTCCTTGCTACAGGTTGTGTACTTTCATAACTTTAATAAGTTCTAAAAATTTCAAAGTTGGCCGATGCATTTTCGATTTTAAAAAAATTAGTTTCCATAAAAAAAATACGGTGGTGCGGTAGAAGCGCCGGAAAATCAAAGACCGCGACACACTCAGCTTACAGTACACGAACGCCAGTGGATGGCAATGGCTCGAAAAATTAATTCAATTTTTTACCACCATTCGCGCTTCGATCGATTCTTTTTTCGAGCCGTGCTTCGAAAAGAAGGGAGAGAACTTTTTCTCAATTCAGTTTTTTCGCGAGTTACTCTTTCGTTCTTAAGACGTTTATCGTTTTTGCATGCATGAATAAGACAATCGGATTAATGAAATACGTTAAAGAAGAGAAAACGTAAATTTTCACAAGTAATGAAACATTTAATTCGAGGCTCAGTTTCAAAAATTTTATTGAAAAACCGGCGACCAGTGAAAAACGCAGCCATGTTCACGGTTTACAATGAATTTCCGCCGTTCAAAATAATAGCTTTCATTTTTTCGGGCATCGAATCGATGAGTTGTTTAATGTACTCATCATTCTGGCAAATCAAAGAGAAATGGTGAGCAACTTCGGCCAACAATTGTTCCTTCGAACGAATGGGTTTTTCCTGATTGTTAATGTTAGATACAATTTGAGAGAATAAAGTAGTTAGCGGCATTAGATCTCCAGATTTTGTCGGCCATGACGGGAATACAAAAAAGCTATTTTCCCTTGTCCAGAGCTCCACCGCCTTTGACGTATGAACAGGGAAATGGTCATGAATGTACAAAGACTGTCGGGACACACGTAACGGGGCAAAGCACGAGGCAAGACGTAACGGCTTAAGAAATCAATATACATCTTCGTATCGAATTTCTGTTGGATGGGCTGGATTACGCGGGGGCCCATACAAATACAGAGCCCAAACGAACACATGTTGCTCTACGTCACTGCTAGCCGATCCAAAATATAGGGACACAACTCCTTTGCTATTAAAACTAAAGAAAAAATTCAAACACAATAAGTTAAGTAAAAACCGCAGTCTGGTAACTAAACACAATGCTCACATGAAACGCATTTCGTCTCCAAAAATGTTTTTACGCCAACTTCTTTTGTCTAAGTGGCAGTTTGAACGACAAAACTTCACTCTGTTTTCTTTATCGAAGCTATTTAACATGAAACTAGCCATGATGGTCGTACTCAACCGAAATCCTTGCTAATGAGATGAAACAATTAGACATAGGACACAGCCGTCTGAAATTTGACGAACTGATTCAGTGACTGATGTAAAGCGCTCGTTAAAATTAAAAAATATTCGTGGTAAAAAAATTGTATTCAATACTTTGTATGAATCTCCTACAGCGACAACGGCAATTGTCATCTTGCACGCATAATAAGCATGTAGTTTCTTCAACACTGAATTAGGGATGGCGTCCGGATAGGCATTTTACGCCACATTGCGTCTTTTGAAGAATAGTAGAAAAATATTGCTTTTCAAGTAATCCCAAATTTGTTCGATGGGATTCAAGTCCGGTGACTGGGCAGGCCATTTCAAATGTATCAAAGTACCTAGCGAGTCCAAGGGAAAACTAACTAACAGTGTTTGAATTCCAAATACAACCCGTAACGGGGAAAAAAGTATTAATAATACCATCTTTTTCCTTGTTTAATAGATTTTTCGATTTTTTTGCAGAAAATGTTTCGGATCATTTTATTGCCGTGTGAAGAATATAAAAAATAGCCTTGCAGCATCAAAACCCCTTGCACTTCATTCATGATGGACATTTTTCGTCCATGATTCCTCGTTAAAAAAGAATGAATATACATGAAACTATTGAAAAGTCGAAAATAGCTAGAATATAGAGAAAACGTACCATCAATTCTTTTTAACTTGGTTTTTCCAATTGCGGAAATTCCACCCCAACACATGATTGATCCCCCACCATGTTTCACTGTTGCTTTAACACATCGCCGATCAAATCTCTCGCCTGGTCTTCTACGGCAATAGCCATTCCTCTTATCGCCAAACAAATCAATCTTCGTCTCGTCGGTGCAAAATATTTTCAACAAGCTTTTTTTTGCATCTTTAAGATCTTCTTCGCAAACTTGTACCTTTTCTTTACGTTAACAAGTCGAAGAAGGGGTTTGTTTGCAGTGACACAACCACGAAAACCCCTGACGACACAACTGACGAAAAAACACTTTTGCTGATACTCATTTTACTCTCAATTGCAAAAACCTTTTTCAAAATGACTCACTTGAGAAAAAGTTCTCTCCCTTCTTTTCGAAGCACGGCTCGATAAAAATGAAATATATCGTAAACGCGAATGGTGGTAAAAAGTTGAATTAATTTTTCATACAAAAATTGAGTCCAATTGTCATTCGTGTACTGTAATAGTTGTCGCGTAGTTTTTTTTCCGGTGCTTCTACCGCACCACCGTATTTTTTTCTGGAAACAAATTTTTTAAAAATCGAAAATGCATCGGCCAACTTTGAAATTTTTAGAACTTATTAAGGTTATGAAAGTACACAACCTGTAGCAAGGAAAAAATTCCTGCTTAAAAATTAATAACAAAATTTAAAACTTTAGTTTTGGCGAAATCCCGTAAGCCGCCATGTAAAAAGCGACTGCGCGGGGAGTGACTGTCCATAAAAATAGAGTCCAATTTTGTTCATATAACGCGCGTTCAAAAGTTTCTTATCAAAAAACCAGCCTCTAGCCTGGTATTTTTTGAACCGTGTGAAAATCATGAAAAAAAATAGTTTGCAGCATCAAAACAATCGTCGCTTCATTTGGCCGTGGAAGTTGATTCAAGTGGGAGCCCCGTGGCACTGTCCATATTTATGGAGGGTACTGTATCGTGGTAAACTATTGAATCTGGTTTGAAAAGTCTTTACTTCCTAGAATCTCATACAAAAATAGAGTCCAATTGTCATTTCATAATAGTTTTTGGTAGTTTTTTATCAGAAAATGGCTCGCGGAAGGCATTTTATTCCGTGTGAAGAATATAAAAAATATTGCAGCATCAAAATCGCCTGCGCTTCATTCATGTAGTGGAGAGTTGATTCAGTGACTGATGTACACTTCTTCGTTGAAATATAACAAATATATTGTGGTAAACTATTGAATCTGGTTCGAAAAGTTTTTACTTCTTAGAATCTCATACAAAAATAGAGTCCAACTGTCATTTCATAATAGTTTTTGGTAGTTTTTTTATCAGAAAATGGCTCGCGGAAGGCATTTTATTCCGTGTTGTAACGAATAGGGGAATAGAGACAAACAACTAAACGTTCTACTTGCTACCTCGTTTGTATTGCTCGAAAACACAACAGACAATTTAAATAAAAGGGGGAAACTCGGGAAATAGTCCTGTTAGACAGTACCGATCGCAGCAGCTCTTGCTCTTTCCGTGTCTACTCCAGAACTCTCCCGAGACGCCCTCTTGCACCCCCGAGTCATACTCGTCATCCAGGGTTGCCCGAAAGGTGGTGCTGATTCCAACATCGTTACATTCGGCCTTCGCTACCCTAATAATCAACGCCCTCGCTGATTCAAAATATCAAAATACGAATTAGGGAAAACGACAAATTAAAAAGTGATACAAAATAAGACCGCGAAACAACTGAAACCAATACAAAGCATTTGCGATTAATTCAAGTAACAAAAGCACAAAAAGGAAACAGACGTTCGAACTGGAAAATTTAACTCGTTTTTCTCCTTCAACTTTTGCGCTTCTTGCGACTAGCGCATCCAGCGGCCATTGCTCAATATTTTCAGCTTCTTTAAAGCGCGACAAAACCATTTGAATAGACAGACTGAGCCTCAAAAATTGTCGAGATTCAACAATGACTGTGGCGTCGGGAACGATAAAAGTTACTCTTGAAATCATGCGCACAGAATCGCTCATAGGAACGCCACATTTAATTAACTCGCATGAATCCTTTAAACTTTTAGCGCTCGGCTGCGGATAAACATTCAAACAGTTTTGTCCAAACTTTAGGTGAGAAACGATTCCTGGGAACCAAAAACGGGAAAGAAGTCTATCAACTGGCCGTTCGACAATAGAGCTGGACGGACGGGCAAATTGTTTTTGAATTAAAACCAATTTACAATAAAATGATAGAATACGACAGGGGAAGCCATTTTTAAACCCAATTACATCCACTTTCCCAAACATTTTCTCAGATACTTTACGGGGAGTTTTACATAAGAGTTTAGAGATAATGCATTCAGTTCCATTTACTTTCCCTACTTCGGTGAAACTTTTTACCGTTCGATTTCCCTCTTCGACAAACAAATCAGGATCCAGGCTTTGACAATTGGTTGGCTCGTTGACATTAAAATATGCAATGTTTTCCGCACAGTGATTTTTCTCAAGATCCAAAATCATGGGCTCGATAGAGTCATTAGAAATAGAGCGCTCAAATATTGTCGAGGGAGGCACCGAAAACCAGGGATTCTGAGCTTTAGGTAGAATAAGACAACCCTCTCCAGAGGAAAAATCAATTCTAGCACAACTTTTCGTTAACCAGTCACGGCCAATTATCAGGTCATAAGAAAGAGAAGGGACGACGACTATTCTATCTAGATCGATCTCTACTATTCCATGTCGAATCGATAGCGGTAATGTTCCAAGACAACTGCCTTGTCGTCCTTCTAAACTAAGAAAGTTTGGATTTCTCTCTAAACACAAGTGGTGGAATAACGGGCTGGCAAAACTAGCTTTGATCATCGTTACCGACGCACCCGTATCGACTAACGAATGGTCAACGTTTCTAAGACGAGCAATTGCAGTTTTTATGAAAATAGGGGGGCAAGAAGATAGAGGGGAGGAAGGCGATTCTCGTGCTGACATATTTAAAAAATCAGGGGACTCAAATATTAATGCCGGCCCTGCCCCTCTGAGCCAGCGTTGGCGTTTCCCGACGCTTGCCGACGATCGGGCAACTGACAGTCGCGACAAAAATGTCCGGTTTGGTCGCAGTTATAACAACGAATCTCATTGAGAGGTAACCGCGGACGAAATGAAGGGGGAGAAGCGCTTTGAACAGCTGCCGCAAGTTTTTCCCCAACTTCAGCCACGAGTCGCTCAGCTAGTTTTTCAAAAACAATGTCGGGATTCAAACTGAGTGGAGATGGCACACCGGGATTTTGCGGATAATAATTACCGGGAAAGAGATCATGCTGAGAAAGGGAATGTGTTTGTTGTCCTGACATTTGGCATAAGCCATTCTCTTCCAACCGACGAACTGATTGAATAAAGTCTGGTACGTTTGCGGGCGGTGCAGCCATCAAAATGGAATAATGATCAAGACGCGCCAATCCACGGATCAGATAATAAACGCGATCTTGTTCGGCCAGCACATGGGGACATTTGTTAAAAAGTTTCCCTTTTTCCAATGCATAATGTGCGCCTGTTTCCCCTGGATATTGACGTCTAGAATCAACGAGATGGCACCAATCAGATAAGGACAAACGTCTCTCAAATGTGCCTCTCAATGCGTTAATCCAGTTATCCCAGCCTAATAACTGATGGCCTATTTGATCTTGCCAACTAAGCGATGCCCCAGCCAACTTTGAAATAGCGACTCTACTTTTTCTAACATCATCCCAATTTTCAGCAACGCTGGCTCGATTGATTGCTGCTAGCCAATCTTCAAAACTCTCACCTTCGGCTCCATGATACACGGGAATGTTCTGTAAAACGGTAGAAGCAGGGGGATCTCCGTTTCGAGCCACTTGTTCTACGAGGCGAGCAATCTCCGCCTGTTGATTAGCTAAAAGAGTCTGTGTTTCGTTTGTCTGACGAGTCTGCGCCGACATAGCTTGCATCAAAAGCGTCATGGCCGCCGCCATCGGATTAACAGCAGGTTCAGGGTCCATATTATTTGCAAATGGGCCCGATAAACCGAGGGAATTACAGCGAGTACCTACAGTTCCCGAAGTCCGAGCAGCCCAACTTACAAAAACAAAACGGGTTCTATAGCCTCTCGACTTGAGCGACTGATACTTTTAATTCGAATATTCACACCAATTCTATAGCCTCTTGACTCGAGCGACTGATAATTTAAATTCGAATATTCACACCAATTCTATAGCCTCTCTACTCGAGCGACTGATAATTTAAATTCGAATATACACACCAATTCTTTAGCCTCTCGACTCGAGCGACTGATACTTTAAATTCGAATATTCACACCAATTCTATAGCCTCTCGACTCGAGCAACTGATAATTTAAATTCGAATATAACCACCAATTCTATAGCCTCTCGACTCGAGCGACTGATATTCTGAATTCGAACAATCACAGCAAATCTATGGCCTCTCGACTCGAGCGACCGTCAAGTTGGATCTCACAAAGTAGTTACGGTTCGTGGTAACACTTAAATTCACAAAATAAATACATTAAACTGTAGCTCTTTTTAACTTCTTTGATCGAATTCCCGAATTTCTTTTCCAAACGTTAGAATGGGTTTGATAAACTCGGATTTCGATTCGACAAAACTCGTCAACTGGCCGACAAGCTACCGTTTTACAACTGAACTCAACTAATCTTGCGTGATTCCTAACACGCAAACAACGACAAAGAATTCTCACTTTTTCTTACAAATTACAATGCACGTTACAATACTGCGGGGACAAGAAAGACTGGTTCTTAGGTGGCCGTAGACACGGCCGTTCAGAGACCCTGTGTCCTGCAACGGTCGCCAAATGTAACGAAAAGGGGAATAGAGACAAACAACTAAACGTTCTACTTGCTACCTCGTTTGTATTGCTCGAAAACACAACAGACAATTTAAATAAAAGGGGGAAAATCGGGAAATAGTCCTGTTAGACAGTACCGATAGGCATTTTATTACGTGTGAAGAATATAAAAAATATTGCAGGATCAAAACCGCCTGCGCTTCATTTATGTAGTGGAGAGTTGATTCAGTGACTGATGTACACTTCCTCGTTGAAATATAACAAATATATCGTGGTAAACTATTGAATCTGGTTTGAAAAGTCTTTACTTCTTAGAATCTCATACAAAAATAGAGTCCAATTGTCATTTCATAATAGTTTTTGGTAGTTTTTTATCAGAAAATGGCTCGCGAAAGGCATTTTATTCCGTGTGAGGAATATAAAAAATATTGCAGCATCAAAACCGCCTGCGCTTCATTCATGTAGTGGAGAGTTGATTCAGTGACTGATGTACACTTCCTCGTTGAAATATAACAAATATATCGTGGTAAACTATTGAATCTGGTTTGAAAAGTCTTTACTTCTTAGAATCTCATACAAAAATAGAGTCCAATTGTCATTTCATAATAGTTTTTGGTAGTTTTTTATCAGAAAATGGCTCGCGAAAGGCATTTTATTCCGTGTGAAGAATATAAAAATATTGCAGCATCAAAACCGACTGCGCTTCATTTATGTAGTGGAGAGTTGATTCAGTGACTGATGTACACTTCCTCGTTGAAATATGTAGTGTTGTAAATAAAGGCAAGGCACAAGTCTGATTGATGGCTGCTGTATTTGCTGGTCAAAGATGCACTGCCGTTGACGGGGCAGTAGGGTACCTTATAGTCTGACAGAGGATAGCCTACGGCCACATCTGGTCAGACACTACATTCCTCCCCAACTTGCATTGATTCACAAATAAAATTTGAACTTAATTCGTGGGGCTGAATCTGTCTGGAGCTCTGCATCGCCGTCGTCCTTCAATGGTGTCATTCGGATTGACGTGTCGTGCCGGGCGCCTTCCTCTTCTGTTTGGGATGTCCTCAGGGATGTCTCGTTTTCGCATTTCTTCATGTCCTTGTTTCTCTTGTTCTTCTGCACCCGCGTCAGGTAGAATCTCTATGGTCAGCTCAAACCTTCTCTCTTGGCTCGGGCTTTGTTTCTGCTGCTTCTGATAGGGTCTCAGCTGCTCTTCATTTGAACTACCTGCTTTTCCTTCATGACCTTCTCCTTTCCCTTGAAACTTTTTAAAGAAAGAGCAGTTACGGGTAATTATTTTGTTTGTTTTGATACCCTTCGCTGTTATCATGGAGTGTTTTACCGCCACCACTTCAAACAACTCCAGCTCGTAGCGGCTTTCTTCTTTCTGAAGGATTTTCTTGTCTTTCTTTAGCAATACTTTATCTCCCCTCTTGATTTCATGAGTTTTTACATGACGTCTTTTGTCTGCATGTTGCATGATTTTGGTTTGATATTTTTCAAAATTCTGTTTGAAATCGGGTAACTTGTTTCTTGCTGTTTTTCCAAAAAGTAGCTCGGCTGGAGAATGTCCCGTTGCCGGATGAGGCGTTGTTCTGTAGTTGCGCAAAAATGTAAAAATTTCTCTTTTCCAATCTTTATTCTCTATTTTTGCTGTTCGAATGGTTTTTCCTAGATTTCTCATGAATCTTTCTACTAGCCCATTTGCTTCTGGCCACAATAAAGTTACTTTCTGGTGTTTGATTCCCATTTGCTGACAGAATTCTGCAAATTCTTTTCCATTAAAAGGCGGTCCATTATCTGTTTTGATGGCTTCTGGGATTCCAAAGGATGATAACATCTTCTCCAATTTTGGAATAACCGATTTGAATGATGTACTTTTAACAATTTCTATCTCTGGAAATTTTGAATAGTTGTCAATAATGACAAGTAGCTCTTCGCCCCCCGTTGTTGTGTAGAAATCTGCGCTCAGAATTGTCCATGCTGTCGCTGGTAAAGATGACATTTTAATTGGTTCTCTAGTCTTTGTTGTCGTTGCAGCTTAGCACGCAAAACAACTGTTTACGGCCTTCTCCACCGCTAAATCCATTTTAGGAAACCAAACTTTTGACCTTAATAGCTGTTTAGTTCTTACAATTCCCTGGTGACCCTCATGAGCCAGTTCAACAACACAATCTTGCAGGCTGCTTGGCACAAAAATACGCACACCCCTTAGAATAAGGCCACCTGCAGCAATTGATATTTCGCCCACGATTTTCTCAAACGCCTTTCTTGTGTTTTCTTGCAGTTTGTGCCAATGACCTGTTTTCAATGCTTCTTTGATCATTTGACACTCTTTATCTTTTCCAGTTTCATTTTCCAACTCTTCCAACGATAGAGCAATTGGTCTAGCATTCTGGGCTATGAAATGAACATATAGTTCGGTTGACTTTATTGCCTCACATCTGTTTTTGGTATATGGATGCCTTGACAAATAGTCCGCTCCGTTTTCTGGACCACTTTTATATTTTATCGTTGCTTGGAACGGCTGCATGCGAATGAGCCATCTCTCTAGTCGTACTGATAACGACGCTGTAGGCTTGTTAAAGATGTGAACTAAGGGCTTGTGGTCAGTCCATACAGTAAATGGGGTCCCCAATAAATACATTCTAAATTGTTCGCACCCCCACACAATTGCCAGCGCCTCTCTTTCCGTTTGGGAATATCTGGACTCCGTGGGGGATAATGCCTTGCTGGCATATGCTATTACTTGTTTTTCTTGTCTTTTATTGACCTGCAGTAAAATTCCCCCCAATCCCATGGGGCTAGCATCGACCACCACTTCTGTCTCTAGACTAGGGTCAAAAAACGCCAGCTTTCTAGGGCTTCCAATTGCAAGTTTAAGTTTTTCAAAAGAGTCCTCACATTTCTTGTCCCATTCAAACGTCTTTCCTTTGGAAATGAGATCTCGGAGGGGTTTTGTCAGGTCTGCGTGGTTTGGAATGAACCTTGAACAATACGTAGTCATTCCAAGAAAACTTCTAACTTCTGACACTGTCGACGGTTTTTCACACCTCAATACCGCTTCTATCTTCGTTGGGTCCATCTCAAGGCCCTCAGTTCCAATTATCAGGCCGAAAAAATTTACTTTTGTTTGGCAGATTTGATTCTTTTTCAAGTTAATAGTCAGTTTCTTTTCTTCTAGTCTTTTCATAACCCGTTTCAAACGTTCATCGTGCTCTTCCTTTGTTTTTCCGTGGATCAGAATGTCATCGTTCACATTAATTGACCCCGGAATGTCACTGATTGTTTCCCGGATGATGTTGTGAAAAATCTCGGCTGCCGACGTTACCCCAAAGAAAAGTCGTTTGTATCTCCTTAACCCGTTGTGAGTCGAGAATGTCGTAATGTACCGGGATTCTTCATGTAACTCAAGTTGATGATAAGCATGGTTCAAATCAATTGTTGAAAAATACTTAGCTCCATTTACTTCCGCCACAATGTCTTCTACTGTTGGGATAATATGGCGTTCTCTTTTAATTGCCGTGTTAGGTAATCTCATGTCGACACATATGCGAATTTCCTCCGATTTTGGTTTTGGGACGAGTACAACTGGCGATACCCATGGCGTTGGGCCTGTTACTTTTTCAATTATGTCTAGTTTTTCCAAGCGATCTATTTCTTCTTCCACTTTACTCCGCAAGTTAAACGGTATACGACGATGTGGTAGGGCCACAGGATTTACTGACGGATCCATATGAAGTTTGATTTTAACTCCTTCCATTTTCCCAATTTCCACTTGTTTTCCTTTCTTCGAGATTGCCCGAATGCTTGATTCTTTAACGTGTTGGGAAAACGAAATAAGGTTCATTTTCTTTGCTGCGCTATTGCTTAAGACGGAAATTTCTTCCCCTTTTGTCACGTAGACCCACTCATCAGACGAGATGTTTGAGTCTTTTATTCTGATATTTGCCTCAAATTTTCCCAGCAGTTGTAGCGGATGTTTAGCTGAAAATCCATAGATCTTTCTCGAAGTTTCTTTTAACTGGGGTTTTCTCAAGAGCTTGAGTGTTGTCTCGTCAATTAAAGTCACACCTGCCCCTGAATCAACCAAGAAATCCACTTCTTTTCCACGAATGACGGTCTTGACAATTGGGCATGAATTTTCCTTTGTCGAACTTTTGAACAGATGAACTTCTGAGTCTTCATCAGAGTCTTCGTCTAGGTCAACTTTCCTTATTTTTGTTTCAACACCACCATTTTTAGCTTCCCCGCGATTTCCATTTGAGTTAGGGTTATATTGCCCTGTCATGCAAACGCTTGCAAAATGATTCGGCTTGTTACATTTATTGCACATTTTCCCTCTTGCTGGACACTCAGCAAGTCTTCTGTGGAATGCGTATCCACAGTATGTGCACAATCTTTTTGTTTCGTTATCGTTTCTACCTGTCTGATAAGTCGTTCCCTTGTTGCGGGTAAAATTTTGCTTTCTGAATTTTTCGCCAAATTGTTGGCCCTGGTTTCTGAGTGCGTTAACCTTTTCTTCTGTCTCTGGAGAGCGTTCTTCAATGTTAGTAGCTTGAATTTCCACCAGTTCTTGTGCCCTCCCCATTTCCAGCAACCTCTGTACTGTCCATTCAGGATTTAATAGAGCCTCACAGCGCAATTTATGTGATTGACAACACGCAATTATCTGAGATTTTATTTCTTTCTCTTTTTCGGCAAACCCGCATCCCTCGGCTAATTTGCATAACTTTGTATGATACTGGTCAAGACTTTCTTCATTTGCTTGCTTAGTCTGTCGAAAAATGTATCTGTTGTACTCTTCGTTTTGTTTCGGAAAGAAGTGTTCAGTTAGAATGCGCTTTGCCGTATCATACTTTGTTTCGGCTCGACGGTTCTCGTCCGCCGGTTTTGGAGTCTTGTCCAATTTCTCATAGAGATCATGAACTTGCTCTCCCGCGTAATGCAAAAGTAGGGCAGTTTCCCTTTCTGCGCACGTAATTCCCATCGCTACAATAAAGTTGTCTAGCCGTCGGAGCAACGCTTTCCAGCGTGTTCCAACCGTCGACATATCTCCCTCATATGAGAACGATTCAAAAGCCTGCGTCGGATTCATATCGAATGAAATGTTTATTTGGAGACTTACAGGTCGTTCGTGGAGTTCGTTTCACTAATATCCTTCGTCGCCAATGTAGTGTTGTAAATAAAGGCAAGGCACAAGTCTGATTGATGGCTGCTGTATTTGCTGGTCAAAGATGCACTACCGTTGACGGGGCAGTACGGTACCTTATAGTCTGACAGAGGATAGCCTACGGCCACATCTGGTCAGACACTACAGAAATATAAAAAATATATCGTGGTAAACTATTGAATCTGGTTTGAAAAGTCTTTACTTCTTAGAATCTCATACAAAAATAGAGTCCAATTGTCATTTCATAATAGTTTTTGGTAGTTTTTTATCAGAAAATGGCTCGCGGAAGGCATTTTATTCCGTGTGAAGAATATAAAAAATATTGCAGCTGTAACGGAACGCCATCTCACGCTCAACATTACAACACCGTCGACCTAAACGTTACAACCTGCCCGGACTTTCACCCCCGTTTCACCTCCCGACCCCAATAGCACGCGTTCGCGACCTCGTGAGCGACCCGACAACTTTCTGCCATAAATCTTGCGACCTTTTTCTATAAATTCATACTAAAGTAGAACTCTTTCCTCTTGTTAAACCCACCCCAAAGAATGTTGACATTGCCTTGACAGAAGTGTCAATCGATTGCGGGGTAGGCCTAACACAGGGACATTAAAGGGTGAATTACTCCTTCTGTTTCCCTATGCTTCCTCTCTGAAACGGGTCACGGCCTAATTAACCCACTATATAACCCCCGTGATTCTTGCCCTCTTGGCCAGTTCTTTTCCTTATAGTGACCGGCACGCACCTGCTGAATCAACGGACAGCGAGTCGAATACCGGACCAGTAGTAAGCTTATCCTAGCCTAACTCTCTTCTTATATTCTTATATCGTGTTGGTTATTCTCCCCCTTTTTATACTTGTTATTTTACTCAGTTAGTAACAGTAATACACGTCGTGAGTTTAAAGCCGCCCTCGTTACGTTTGTTATTATAAGTTATATTAGTAGCGGCCGGAAGGATGGTAACATCCGACTTACCGTTACACAGCATCAAAACCGTCTGCGCTTCATTCATGTAGTGGAGAGTTGATTCAGTGACTGATGTACACTTCCTCGTTGAAATATAACAAATGTATCGTGGTAAACTATTGAATCAGGTTCGAAAAATCTTTACTTCTTAGAATCTCATACAAAAATAGAGTCCAATTGTCATTTCATAATAGTTTTTGGTAGTTTTTTATCAGAAAATGGCTCGCGGAAGGCATTTTATTCCGTGTGAAGAATATAAAAAATATTGCAGCTGTAACGGAACGCCATCTCACGCTCAACATTACAACACCGTCGACCTAAACGTTACAACCTGCCCGGACTTTCACCCCCGTTTCACCTCCCGACCCCAATAGCACGCGTTCGCGACCTCGTGAGCGACCCGACCACTTTCTGCCATAAATCTTGCGACCTTTTTCTATAAATTCATACTAAAGTAGAACTCTTTCCCCTTGTTAAACCCACCCCAAAGAATGTTGACATTGCCTTGACAGAAGTGTCAATCGATTGCGGGGTAGGCCTAACACAGGGACATTAAAGGGTGAATTACTCCTTCTGTTTCCCTATGCTTCCTCTCTGAAACGGGTCACGGCCTAATTAACCCACTATATAACCCCCGTGATTCTTGCCCTCTTGGCCAGTTCTTTTCCTTATAGTGACCGGCACGCACCTGCTGAATCAACGGACAGCGAGTCGAATACCGGACCAGTAGTAAGCTTATCCTAGCCTAACTCTCTTCTTATATTCTTATATCGTGTTGGTTATTCTCCCCCTTTTTATACTTGTTATTTTACTCAGCTAGTAACAGTAATACACGTCGTGAGTTTAAAGCCGCCCTCGTTACGTTTGTTATTATTAGTTATATTAGTAGCGGCCGGAAGGATGGTAACATCCGACTTACCGTTACACAGCATCAAATCCGTCTGCGCTTCATTCATGTAGTGGAGAGTTGATTCAGTGACTGATGTACACTTCCTCGGTGAAATATAGCAAATGTATCGTGGTAAACTATTGAATCAGGTTCGAAAAATCTTTACTTCTTGGAATCTCATACAAAAATAGAGTCCAATTGTCATTTCATAATAGTTTTTGGTAGTTTTTTATCAGAAAATGGCTCGCGGAAGGCATTTTATTCCGTGTGAAGAATATAAAAAATATTGCAGCTGTAACGGAACGCCATCTCACGCTCAACATTACAACACCGTCGACCTAAACGTTACAACCTGCCCGGACTTTCACCCCCGTTTCACCTCCCGACCCCAATAGCACGCGTTCGCGACCTCGTGAGCGACCCGACCACTTTCTGCCATAAATCTTGCGACCTTTTTCTATAAATTCATACTAAAGTAGAACTCTTTCCCCTTGTTAAACCCACCCCAAAGAATGTTGACATTGCCTTGACAGAAGTGTCAATCGATTGCGGGGTAGGCCTAACACAGGGACATTAAAGGGTGAATTACTCCTTCTGTTTCCCTATGCTTCCTCTCTGAAACGGGTCACGGCCTAAGTAACCCACTATATAACCCCCGTGATTCTTGCCCTCTTGGCCAGTTCTTTTCCTTATAGTGACCGGCACGCACCTGCTGAATCAACGGACAGCGAGTCGAATACCGGACCAGTAGTAAGCTTATCCTAGCCTAACTCTCTTCTTATATTCTTATATCGTGTTGGTTATTCTCCCCCTTTTTATACTTGTTATTTTACTCAGCTAGTAACAGTAATACACGTCGTGAGTTTAAAGCCGCCCTCGTTACGTTTGTTATTATTAGTTATATTAGTAGCGGCCGGAAGGATGGTAACATCCGACTTACCGTTACACAGCATCAAATCCGTCTGCGCTTCATTCATGTAGTGGAGAGTTGATTCAGTGACTGATGTACACTTCCTCGGTGAAATATAGCAAATGTATCGTGGTAAACTATTGAATCAGGTTCGAAAAATCTTTACTTCTTGGAATCTCATACAAAAATAGAGTCCAATTGTCATTTCATAATAGTTTTTGGTAGTTTTTTATCAGAAAATGGCTCGCGGAAGGCATTTTATTCCGTGTGAAGAATATAAAAAATATTGCAGCTGTAACGGAACGCCATCTCACGCTCAACATTACAACACCGTCGACCTAAACGTTACAACCTGCCCGGACTTTCACCCCCGTTTCACCTCCCGACCCCAATAGCACGCGTTCGCGACCTCGTGAGCGACCCGACCACTTTCTGCCATAAATCTTGCGACCTTTTTCTATAAATTCATACTAAAGTAGAACTCTTTCCCCTTGTTAAACCCACCCCAAAGAATGTTGACATTGCCTTGACAGAAGTGTCAATCGATTGCGGGGTAGGCCTAACACAGGGACATTAAAGGGTGAATTACTCCTTCTGTTTCCCTATGCTTCCTCTCTGAAACGGGTCACGGCCTAAGTAACCCACTATATAACCCCCGTGATTCTTGCCCTCTTGGCCAGTTCTTTTCCTTATAGTGACCGGCACGCACCTGCTGAATCAACGGACAGCGAGTCGAATACCGGACCAGTAGTAAGCTTATCCTAGCCTAACTCTCTTCTGTAAGTACCGTTTCTGGAAGGAGAACGACCTTACTCTTGTGTGCGCTGTCGAGATGCGATGACTCGAGTAGAGACATGAAATGAAGACACACACTGATACTGGATAACGCGCTGTATTTATGGGCTAGTTTAAACTACAACTTACATCAGAGTAGACGACGAGTAGAAGAGAGGACTGGAGTCGGGTGACTGGCTGAAAGCCTTCTCTGTCTTTCTCGTAATCATACATGAGTTTATATACTGATGGTTTGAATAAAAGTGGGTACTGGCAAGGTAGCGATAAATACTGGGTAACAAGTAAGTGGATGCTGTAGTGGATTGATGAACGAAAGGGAGCAAGCAGGTGGTTACTGTAGTAGAGTGCTAAATGAAAAGGAGCAAGCAGGTGGATGCTGTCTAGCGCGGATAGAAGTGTAAGGCTAATCAAGAGCGGACGGACAAGAGTGCGAACGTCCGTGTTGATATTTCCGTTACACACCGTGCGCGTTCTGGCATACACACCGTGCGTGTTTTGCCTTACACACCGTGCGCGCTTTGACGTCACACGCTGTTGGCGATTCTAGCGCCCTCTATTGCTGCTTGATGTCACTGAATCCTCTCAAGGTCGAAAGCGGTCTTTACATACCTCCCTTTTCTAGATAGGGCCACTGGCCCGTGGTGGGATTCAGTGCCGTATGAGAGGTGAAAAACAATATGTTTTTCGACCTTGGGGCTAAAGAGTGCAGTCACTCCAGACTACCAGGAATGTGAAACTAGAACTTTCTCTGTAGTTAGTCTGTTTTGCCGTTCTCTGTAGTTCAGTGCCATTTCAGTGCCTTCCAGTGCTATAATTTGACGTTTCATGTTCGTCGTTCTACTCTCGTTATCAAATCTAAGTATTTCCACTGCTTATGTGTTCTGTTAGTTGGATTTTACTATTTATTGGTAGTAGGTGACAACATTGTTTTAATAGGGTATAGGATATTGTGTCACTCTGTCTTACAGAAGAAAAACAGTGCAAAAATTAAGACCAAAAAATAAGAGACAAAAAATGAAGACAATAAAGGTATTTTGTTAATACCGTATAAGGCATAATTGTTTCACAAAAAAAAATTTTAAAAATGTTGTTTTTCTTCCGCTGCTTCTCTTCATTCACCATCCTTCGTCCTCCTGGTAGCCGTCCTCTTCGTCCTCAAGCATCCATTGGAGGTTTAGGACAGCTTGAATCTGTTGTAGTCCCTTCATGATTTCTTCCGTCGCCGTTGTCAAGATTTGTAGATGGTTGCTCAATCGATTACGGCCGGTACCTCTGGGTTGTGGCAGTAGCTGATGGTTGCTTGACGGTTGCTGCGGGACTGGATCCGGGCTGGCTGGTGAATTTTGAATTGGCGGCGTCGTTGATGGAGACGTTGCCGCCCGCTTTTTGCCAAATTCCCTCCAAAACGCCTCACCTTCCTCTACTCCCGACATCTTGTCGGTTTCGACAGTGCACGTTTCGGTGGTGTCTTGGCTAAGTTTTTCTTCCAAGTTAGTGTTTTCGGAGTTAGCCATTTCTTCTTTCTTTCTTTCTTTTGGTAGTCGGTTGTAAGGCTGAAAAGACTTTGACTTGAAGTTGTTCAGTCGGTGGTTGAAATCAGTCTGTCCGATCCTGATTTTCTTTGCCTCTTTATAAGGGAATATAGGTTGGAGTGTGGGTTGCATCCCTTCGTCGTTTGTATATTTTGCTTAGTCAGACTGCTCGTCTTTCAGCGTGAGAGATATTCGGGTGCGAAAATTGAGGGTTGGGATATTTGAGAAAAGTTTTTAGTGGTCCATTCAATTTAGAACTTTGAATGCAAGGGTAAAAGGATATTGTTTTTGATCTCGGGTAGCAGACTGAGGAATTTAAAACTTTTAATTTTGACTTTTCTGACTGAGTCAAGGGGGGTGGGAAGAGAGAGATAAACGTAAAAAAAAATAATAATAATAGGTTCTGCTCTCCTTTTGCTTGATTTTACTCTTCTTTCTTACTCTAAAAATGTTATGTCTGCAGCAGGATCGAGAGGAAAAAGTTCGTCGATGTAAGCTGCGATATCTCCTAACGGGCTCGGAGTTGCATAACACTGCCAATAATCTTTCTTCCTCTAGAATGATTGTCACTGGAGTGAGCCCTTCTTTGTTTTTTAGAAATCTGTTTCCTCCCTTTTCAAGTAACATTTTCGCCACCTCGACGTTGTCTTTAACAGAACTCATATGCAGAGGCGTGTTCCCGTTTTTATCGGCACACATGATATCAGTCCTATTACCGTCGGGATACGCGGTGTCAATAAGAAGTTTACAGATTTCCGTATTGTTGGCGTGAATCGCTGTCAATAATGGTGTATTCCCGTCTTCATCAGCTGGGTTTAGTGGGAAAAAATAACGTAGCAGAGCTTTGACAGCTTTTACGTTTTGTAACTCACATGCGTGATGGAGTGGCGATTGACCCTTGTTATTTTTCGGAACCGAAGAAAACACTTTATTTTGCAGTAAATAGGTCAACACATTGACTTCGGGTGCTTCACAAGCTAAATGTAGGATGGAATTACCCTTTTTGTCTGACGTGTCGATGTCTGGTTTACGCGCCATAAGGTGTTCAAATGGTTGTCCTAGGCCAAGTTTTGCTGCTAGGCCTAGTGGGGTCAAACCCTCGTGATTGCGCTGGTTAATGCACATATTGACTGAAACGATGCCAAGCAACTGGCAATTTGACAAGCTTGTCGCCCAATGGATAGCTAAGTATCCATTGCTGTCTTCTGCTGAAACGTTTGCTTTGACTCGCATTAATTCCATTGCAACTCGAGTGTGCCGGTACTTTGTTGCTAGGATTAGTGGAGTGTCGCCGTTGCTATCTCTTATGTTAATGTCTACTTTTTCCGCTAGTAGTATTTGACGTACTACTATATGGTTACCGAACTGGACCGCGATGTGCAGGCTGGATTTCCCGTCTTTATTCCGGATGTTTACATCGGAATCTGCGCGAAGCAGCAACTCGATGTAAGCTCGTTCTTGCCGGTGCACTGCGTGGTGAAGGGCTGTATTTCCGTTGATATCCTGCACGTTCACGTTTGGATTCAGGTCGATTATCGAACGTAGACACATCACTGATCTTTGTTTTGTAGCCACTATTAATGGAGTTTCCCCACGCAAGTTGACTTCGTTCAACATGTATGGATTATCATTCACGTCACTTATCCGAATCATAAATCCTCTGTTTGCTTTTTCGTGGCACATGTTGTTTCCCGTAAGGGTGTTGTATTCCATTTTAGTTCTGATTTATAGTTGCTTTCTTCTTGCTAGCTTGAAGTCGTTTGACTATCTCGAAGTCAGTATGCCGATTGACTTCGACTGTTGGATGAATGGGTTACTCGTATTACTCTTCCACAGCGATTTCTGCTTCACCTTCGTCCGTGGGTGATTCCTCTTGTTTCTTCATTCTGTTCTTTAGTCTTTGGCATAACAACTGTTGTCTCAGCCGCCATGCTTGCAACCGGAGAGAGAACTCTGTCGTTGTGATTACTTTTTTCCGTGGACCAATTATTGTGATTAAAAAGATTGTAACGCTCAGCAGAATCACTCCTGCTGCCGTTATCGAGAAACCGATCTTTAACTTCTCTGTCCAATTGGCTGTTGTACCAAATCGCGTATCGTCTTTCTTGGAGACCATTAATGCAGAAAGTGAGTCCGTGTCTTCTGCGCGGATTCTAGTGATGAGCTCGTTTATCACATTAATTTGTTCGAACTCGTTGGAATCTTCTGCTGCGTGGTGTTGTGTCGCGTACTGGTATTCGTTATCCGATATTCCATTGAACTGTTCTGCCAGTTTTAAAGATGCTAAATGGAACGTGGGATATTCCTCTTCCCATTTGTTTGTTTTGGAATTCCATCTATAGGATCTTCCGTTTAAGTTTACAATTCTATCTTTCCAGAAGCATTCTTGAAATGGATGAAGTGAATATCCGTCACGCCCAATTGTAAATTCTTGATATCTTGGTTCAAATCCGCACTTAGTTTGTTTTGCTGTCACTGTAATATTTTGCTGCTCACACTTTTGCACTATCAGGTTTTTTCCGTTGGGTTTCAATCGATGACACACTGATAAATTGTTTGCCATTGCTGCTAGTAGGCCACTTGTTTCTGCCAAAAGTTGTGTTGTGTAGCGCCTTACTTGTAGGTTGCCACAATGCATTCTTTGGATTTCCTCTTGTAAAACGTTATTTTGCTCTACCAGTTTATCCTGAATGAATTGGTGGTGCTGGGCCAGAAGTGGTTGATTTTCCATTTCTGTATTCGAGTCCTGATGTTTTGGCGATTCCAGTAACCATTGTTGTGCTGGCTTTTCTTTACAACTGGTGGCTACAACTGTTTGTTTTCTTGCTTCCAAACATTGTTTGTCGTCCGTAATTTGTTGTGTCTCCGAGTTCCATATTAACATAGCATTATCTTTATACAATTGTTGATTACATCCCCTTCTAGAAAAACTATTTCTTGTAAATCCAAAACATTTCCCTGTATTTGATGCTTTTACTGCTTGGAGGGAGAGATTAGGGATTACGTTAAACTTTTGGGTATCTGTTGGGGCACACCTCTCTGTATTTACTGACTCATAGTTTAGGCATCTTTCAACATCTTTATTATAGAGATGGGTTCCCGTGCTATCTGTTATCCCTTGGAATACTACGTAAGCTCCTTGAATGTTTTTTAGTTTGTGAAAATTGTGGTTAAAAATGGACAAAGTGTCTTTTTCAAAATGGAATTCCAACTGATTTGATTC
Source organism: Ceriodaphnia dubia (assembly GCA_022539655.2). NCBI lineage: Eukaryota > Metazoa > Arthropoda > Branchiopoda > Diplostraca > Daphniidae > Ceriodaphnia > Ceriodaphnia dubia. Next base: position 67,317 of record JAKUCG020000164.1, read on the forward strand.
GTCTGTGAGTTTACGTGATCCTTCCCTTAATTCAGTAATAATTCCCATTCCCGCTTGTACTTTTTTAAGTGAACATTTCTCGTCGTCTTGCCATGTCGGTAGATCCCACACGATCGTTGAATCACGTGATACCACCGACGTGGCTTCCGAACTATTTGTTAATACGCCGTACGGTGATGTGATGGGGCAGTTGATGCAATCCTTTTTTAAGGTTATCTCTTGCACCACACAATTCCGTACTGCATAATCTACTGTTCTCATCCATGATCCTTCACCTCTTGGTGATGCCCTGAATGAGAAGAGTTTACTTTTGGTTTCTTCCATTACATTACCGGCACAATCGTGCGTATGAATCATTTTCATGCATTCCTCCGCCGATACCGGCTCAATTCTCATCGAGTCGATTGTGTCGTAAGAACCGAAGAAATAACCATTGATTTAACGTTCTTTTATCCAAGTCATACAAAGGTGGCCCTTCCATTTGGCGTGTGGCTTCTCGGTAATAAAAAATTCGTACTTGTCAATAACTGGTGCCTTTTCTATCGTGTTTTTATCACAATAGGCAGGTTGTTGGATATCCATTAGTCCAACTATTTCTGCGTGTTCGCAGTTGCAAATGGTAATGTTGAGAGCCGCAGCCAAGTGGAAGGTTCTCCCTAGGGCAAGTATTGCTGTCCAAGCCAAGATATTCATCTGTAATTTTACGTTGAAATTTGGACTGAGTAAAATGTTTTTAGTTTTTCATTTTTTTGTTTTAATCTCTTAACTTCTGTGGGAGTTTAATTGTCTTCCGTAAGCTGTAACGTTCTTGAGGGGGGATTCTTTGTTTTGCTTTTCCTTTTTTCTGTACTTTTTTGATAGGTTCTTGATTTTCTACAGTATTTTCCACTGGTTTTTCTACTGGTTTTTCTACTGGATTTTCTACTGGACTTTCTACTGGATTTTTTTCTGCTTCTTCTATGGGTGGGGTTTGTTCAATGCTTTTTGACTGTTCTTTCTTTTTAAATAACTTCATCCTATCGACGTGAGTCACATAGGGTTTTCCATCTACTTCCAATTTATAGTTTACTTCACTTTTCTTTTCTAAGACTTTGTAAGGTCCTTCCCACCTCATATTAAATTTACCTGGCGTATTCTGCATTTCTTTAAGCATAACTGTGTCACCTATGTTATATTGCACTAATTTAGTTTTCTTATCATAATATTCCTTTTGTTTGTTCTGGGCCAATTTAATGGCGTCCTTTGCTAAGTCCTTAGATTGATGCCACATCTGTGAAAATATCGTATTTTCATCGTTTACTAATAATAATCTTGATGAAGGTAAGACATCATTTGGTTCCCTGGCTTCTCTACCGAACATCAAGTAGAACGGAGTCTGTCCCGTGCTTGCATGCACTGATGTGTTGTAGGCAAAAGTTGCATAAGGCAAAAAGTCGTCCCATTTATTAGGTGTGTTGGAGATATAGCTGGCCAACATATCGCCAACTGTCCGATTAAACCGTTCGACTAATCCGTCGCAACAAGGCCTATACGCTGTCGTTCGTAATCGTTCGATTCCTAATTGACCATACAGTTCATCCATTATTTGGGATATGAAATTCGATCCTTGGTCGGTGAGAACTTTTTCTGGTACTCCATGCTGTAAGACTATTGTTTGGATAAATGTTTTTGCTACTGTATCTGCTGTTTGATCTATCATAGGTGCTGTTACGGTGTACCGAGTCAAGTATTCACTCATTACCAAGATGTAACAATGCCCTCTCGTTGACTGTGTCAAGGGCCCGACGATGTCCATTGCCATCGTCTGCCAGACGTGATCGGGAGGAGGCATTGGTTTTAGTGGAGCTCTACTCGATCCTACGGCTTTCCGCTTTGCACATATTTCACATTTTCTAACGTAATCCTTAATTTCTTTTGACATTTTAGGCCAAACGTATCTTCTCCTAATTCTCGCGAGTGTTTTCCTGGAACCTAAGTGTCGTGCGTATGGACTATCGTGAAACCTTTGCAAAATCTTGAGTCTGAATGTCTCGGGTACTAATATTTTTCCGTCTGCCGTTCCCATCAGACCATTGTGGAGTTCGATAAAATCTAGGCAATCATCGTCTGAATCATCGGATCCATTTTGGTCTGTTTGGTAGGCGTGTTTGTCTTTCGATGGGGTGAGGAGTTCCTTAATTCCTGTGTTATCGTTCTGATCCTCCATTACTGTCGTGTGCCGTCGGGTGGCACTTTCGAATCTTTCACGAGCGCTCATACAGTAGCTGTCTTGTTCTTGCTCTGCTGCAAAATCCCTTGTTATGAAGAAAATGGGTCCCGTTTCCTTCGACAATGGTTGATCATCGATCTTAGTTATCGGTATTCGGCTAAGGCTATCTGCGTTTTGATTATCCTTCCCGGGACGATAAGTAATTTCGATGTCAAATTCTTGCAACAGAAGCGCCCATCTTGCTAACCTCCCTGTCGGTTCTTTAACTGTCATCAACCACTGTAGTGGGCGATGGTCCGTTAACACTTGAAATCTACGGCCGTACAAGTATGGATAGAATGTTTTTACTGCATGGATAATTGCGTTAGCTTCTTTCTCCACTGTACTCCATTTGGCCTGTGTATCATTCAAATGTTGTGAGGTGTATGCTATTACTACCTCTTTCATTACGCCTCTGTCTTCTTGTATCTGTGCTAAAACAGATCCTACACCGTAGCCTGACACATCCGTATGAATAATAAAATCGCGCGAAAAATTTGGGTAGCTCAGGATTGGTGGGGATGTAAGGCAGTCTTTTAAAAGAATAAATGCGTTTTCCTGTTCAGGGCCCCATATCCAATCTGTATCTTTTTTAGTTAACTGTGTAAGGGAGTGTGCTTTATCTGCATAGTTCTTTACAAATTTCCTATAGTACCCTGCTAGTCCTAAGAAACTACGTACTTGATCGCTGTTTTTTGGTGTTGGGTAGTTGGTTATTGATTTAAGCTTTTGGGATCTGGTCCAATTCCTTTTTCTGAAACAACGTGTCCAAGGTATTCTACTTCTTTGTGTAAGAAATTGCACTTTGACAGTTTAATTTTTAATCCTGCTATTCTTAAGAGATCGAATACTGCTTCTATATGTTTGATGTGTTCTTCTATGGTTTTTGAAAAAATTATTACGTCGTCTAGGTAGACGAGTGCGTATTTCTTTAAAGCTGGACGTAAAACATTATTTATCAGTCTCTGAAACGTCGCCGGAGCATTTGTCAATCTAAACGGCATGCGATTGAACTCGAAATGTCCGTCGTCCGTTGTAAAGGCTGTTTTCTGCTTATCCGCCTCTTCTATCTCTATTTGCCAATAACCGCTGAATAAATCCAATGTGGTGAAGAATTTCGCACCATACAAGTGGTCGATTGTTTCGTCGATCCTTGGTAGTGGATATTTGTCTTTCACCGTGATTGCATTTAATCTGCGATAATCTATACAAAATCTCTTTTCGCCTGTCTTCTTTGGAACTAGTACGACTGGTGAGCTATAAGGACTTGTGCTAGGTCGAATAATCTGGTGTCGCAACATTTCCTCTACGTTTTCCTGGATTGTTTGTTGTAACGTTCGTGCGATGCGACGAGGGGGAGAAAAAATTGGGGGTCCTTCTGTAACAATACTATGTTTAGCTCCGTTAGCTTTACCTAGTTCCGCCGTTTTTTCTGCGATTATATCTCTATTCTTCCTTAATAACTCCTGGATTACTGGTCTGTGCTGTTCGCAATCCTCGTCATCTATTATGGCTTCCCTATTTGGTTGTCTGATAAAAGACGGTGGAGCTGGCGCAAGGCCTTCTACTAGTTGTTCTACTCTCCCTATGACGTGGTATCTGTTATCGTTATTTGAATATGTGATTCTCCTCGTGAGACTATCTAGTTTGATGCTATTGTTGGTTATAAAATCTATTCCTAAGATACATGGTTCACTCAGATTATCAATAACGTGGAAAGTCTGCCGAATTCTAGTTCTATCATTTGGGTGGATTCGAACGTCAATATCAAATGTGCCGACTGTTTCCATTGGCATTCCGCAAATACTTCTAAATTTATATATCTCTGGATGTGTTTTTCTTATTTCGTTCTTTGGGATCCGTCCCAGGAAGAACGCTGAAATTATGGTGGCTGACGCACCTGTATCTATTAATGCATAAGTCCTAATTTGTCCTATTTCTATTGGTATCCTAAAGAGCTGATAAGCTACTTGCTTTATTGTTGGATAAGTATTCGGTGCTGGCTCATGTGAAGAACCGAACGAATAATCCTTATCCTTTTCTACTGTCTGGTTTGGTTGTTGTCTCGTCCCTTCTTGGACTCCTTCAGTCGCCACGCTTGGTATTTGCGGCATTCTCTTTTAATGTGACCTCTGTTTTTACAGAAAAAACAGGATCTGGTTTCCTTATTCCACGTTGCTTCCTCTCTTGGGTCGCCTTGTGGGTTTGATCTGTATTGGGAATTTTCCTGATTTGTTCTGTACTGGTAACTGTTTTGTCTAGGGCCTGGGCTAGGTGTTCTACCTCTTTCGAGAGGGTTCGAAAATCGTACTTGGTTGTTGCTATTTTGTCCTGCGCCTGAAGCGTTGTTATACTGTCGTTTCCCTGGACTGGGGCTACGGCCTCGCTGGCTGTAATTATACTGGGGGTACGCAACTTGCTGTTGTTGTCCTTGGCCTCCGATGAACGCGACGGTGTTCTCCGCCTGTCCAATTTTGGTTTCAGAATTTAGTTTTAACTTTGCGAGTTGATGGACTAATTGTTTCAATTCATCTAGCTCTTCCTGTTGGGTTTTCTTTGCTTCTACGGTCGTATAAGTCGAACTACTATGTTTTGACTCCGCTGCGCGCCTGATTTCTATTATTTGTTCGCATTCTACTGCTGTCTGTACGCTGGAATCGAAGTCCGCATTTGGTCGCAATCTTCCCCATATTATGGCTGAGATTTCTGCTCTGACGCCGTTTAGAAGAATTTCTTTCTTAATTTCGTTTCTTAGTGATATTACTTCTGGAGCTACGCTATTTGTTACTGCTTCTCCGTATGCCACGCGATACGTGTCGTCGATTCTCTTTTTGAAATCACGTACTCGCTCGTTTTGGCCCTGTCTCAATTGTTTTAGTTGGGCCTTTCTGAGTGTTTTAACTGCATTGTCTTGGAATCCGTTAACTATAGCTGTTTCCCATGACTGATAATTCGCTTTTTGATTAGCTGTAAGTGATTCGTTAAAGTTAGCTGCTGATTTGCCAAGTCTATCTTGGAAATATTTCAATTTTTGTGCGTCGCTCCATCCTGCTGCTAACGCAACTTTCTTAGCTGTTTTTAACCAATCATCTATTGTTAGACCGTCGTTGAGCTCTCCTGTGAATTCTGGGATTTCCTGTCTATATGCTACAGCGTTCAGATTTGTCATTCCTTCTATCAATGCTGTTGTGTTCGCATCAGCATAACTCTTCCATTGTGCGTATGTTGGCGCGTTCGGTGGATTAACTGGTGGGATTGCTGGTGGGTTTACTGGTGGAATTACTGGTGGGTTTACTGGTGGGTTTACTGGTGGGTTAACTTGTTGATTTGTTGCTGGTACTGGTGGGGTCATCGTGCTGTCGTCGTCGGAACTACTGTCGTTGAAGTAACCGCTCCCGATTAAACTTTTATCAACTTCAGATTCGTCGCTTGAGCTTGCGGTGCTTACACTAACAATATCGTCTTCGGATTCTTCGGCACTCTGTATTTCTGGTGAATTAGGTGGTGCCGCGGAGGTTGTACTACAAGATCTGTTGTGAACTGACTTTCTTTTTCTTTTTAATTCTCTAATTGTAGCTGTAACCTGTGTGTTTAGTTTGTCTAAGTTTCTTTTGGTGATCGATCGAGCTGTCGTTGAACTATCAAGCCGCGCCTGAAGTTCGGCTAACTCTTGCTGGTATTCTCTAACGCTATCTTCTAGTTTCTTGATCGAACGGGTTCGTTTAGGGTTTCCTTCTTTCCGTAACTTTGTCTCGAGGGATTCCGCTAGGACTTTTAGAAGGCTAGTTATCGTTGAAATACGATTGCTTATCGAAACCTGTCTTCCACTTAAATGTCGCCTAGTGCTGACTACTGATGTCGAAGGAGAAATATGTCGATTTGTGGTTCTTACCGCGGATGTAGGCGTTGATGTCATCAGCTGGAGAGGGGTAGAGTTGTTCGTTGGGTGGCTCGCCAATTGTAAGTACCGTTTCCGGAAGGAGAACGACCTTACTCTTGTGTGCGCTGTCGAGATGCGATGACTCGAGTAGAGACACGAAATGAAGACACACACTGATACTGGATAACGCGCTGTATTTATGGGCTAGTTTAAACTACAACTTACATCAGAGTAGACGACGAGTAGAAGAGAGGACTGGAGTCGGGTGACTGGCTGAAAGCCTTCTCTGTCTTTCTCGTAATCATACATGAGTTTATATACTGATGGTTTGAATAAAAGTGGGTACTGGCAAGGTAGCGATAAATACTGGGTAACAAGTAAGTGGATGCTGTAGTGGATTGATGAACGAAAGGGAGCAAGCAGGTGGTTACTGTAGTAGAGTGCTAAATGAAAAGGAGCAAGCAGGTGGATGCTGTCTAGCGCGGATAGAAGTGTAAGGCTAATCAAGAGCGGACGGACAAGAGTGCGAACGTCCGTGTTGATATTTCCGTTACACACCGTGCGCGTTCTGGCATACACACCGTGCGTGTTTTGCCTTACACACCGTGCGCGCTTTGACGTCACACGCTGTTGGCGATTCTAGCGCCCTCTATTGCTGCTTGATGTCACTGAATCCTCTCAAGGTCGAAAGCGGTCTTAATACTTCTTATATTCTTATATCGTGTTGGTTATTCTCCCCCTTTTTATACTTGTTATTTTACTCAGTTAGTAACAGTAATACACGTCGTGAGTTTAAAGCCGCCCTCGTTACGTTTGTTATTATTAGTTATATTAGTAGCGGCCGGAAGGATGGTAACATCTGACTTACCGTTACACAGCATCAAAACCGTCTGCGCTTCATTCGTGTAGTGGAGAGTTGATTCAGTGACTGATGTACACTTCCTCGGTGAAATATAGCAAATGTATCGTGGTAAACTATTGAATCAGGTTCGAAAAATCTTTACTTCTTGGAATCTCAAACAAAAATAGAGTCCAATTGTCATTTCATTATAGTTTTTGGTAGTTTTTTATCAGAAAATGGCTCGCGGAAGGCATTTTATTCCGTGTGAAGAATATAAAAAATATTGCAGCATCAAAACCGCCTGCGCTTCATTTATGTAGTGGACAGTTGATTCAGTGACTGATGTACACTTCCTCGTTGAAATATAACAAATATATCGTGGTAAACTATTGAATCTGGTTTGAAAAATCTTTACTTCTTAGAATCTCATACAAAAATAGAGTCCAATTGTCATTTCATTATAGTTTTTGGTAGTTTTTTTATCAGAAAATGGCTCGCGGAAGGCATTTTATTCCGTTTGAAGAATATAAGAAATATTGCACCATCAAAACCGCCAGCCCGCCACTCTGCTAATTGCCTGCGCTACATTGATGTCGTGAAGAGTTGATTCAGTGACTGATGTACACTTCCTCGGTGAAATATAGGAAATGTATCGTGGTAAACTATTGAATCAGGTTCGAAAAATCTTTCCTTATTAGAATCTAATACAAAAAAAGAGTCCAATTGTCATTTCATAATAGTTTTTGGTAGTTTTTTATCAGAAAATGGCTCGCGGAAGGCATTTTATTCCGTTTGAAGAATATAAAAAATATTGCAGCATCAAAACCGCCTGCACTTCATTCATGTAGTGGAGAGTTGATTCAGTGACTGATGTAAACTTCCTCGGTGAAATATAGCAAATGTATCGTGGTAAACTATTGAATCAGGTTCAAAAAATCTTTCCTTATTAGAATTTAATACAAAAAAAGAGTCCAATTGTCATTTCATAATAGTTTTTGGAAGTTTTTTATCAGAAAATGGCTCGTGGAAGGCATTTTATTCCGTTTGAAGAATATAAGAAATATTGCACCATAAAAACCACCAGCCCGCCACTCTGCTAATTGCCTGCGCTATATTGATGTCGTGAAGAGTTGATTCAGTGACTGATGTACACTTCCTCGGTGAAATATAGCAAATGTATCGTGGTAAACTATTGAATCAGGTTCGAAAAATCTTTCCTTATTAGAATCTAATACAAAAAAAGAGTCCAATTGTCATTTCATAATAGTTTTTGGTAGTTTTTTATCAAAAAATGGCTCGCGGAAGGCATTTTATTCCGTTTGAAGAATATAAAAAATATTGCAGCATCAAAACCGCCTGCACTTCATTCATGTAGTGGAGAGTTGATTCAGTGACTGATGTAAACTTCCTCGGTGAAATATAGCAAATGTATCGTGGTAAACTATTGAATCAGGTTCAAAAAATCTTTCCTTATTAGAATTTAATACAAAAAAAGAGTCAAATTGTCATTTCATAATAGTTTTTGGAAGTTTTTTATCAGAAAATGGCTCGCGGAAGGCATTTTATTCCGTTTGAAGAATATAAGAAATATTGCACCATAAAAACCACCAGCCCGCCACTCTGCTAATTGCCTGCGCTACATTGATGTCGTGAAGAGTTGATTCAGTGACTGATGTACACTTCCTCGGTGAAATATAGCAAATGTATCGTGGTAAACTATTGAATCAGGTTCGAAAAATCTTTCCTTATTAGAATCTCATACAAAAATAGAGTCCAATTGTCATTTCATAATAGTTTTTGGTAGTTTTTTATCAGAAAATGGCTCTCTGAAGGCATTTTATTCCGTGTGATGAATATAAAAAATATTGAACCATCAAAACCGCCAGCCCGCCACTCTGCTAATTGCCTGCGCTACATTTATGTCGTGAAGAGTTGATTCAGTGACTGATGTACACTTCCTCGGTGAAATATAGCAAATGTATCGTGGTAAACTATTGAATCAGGTTCAAAAAATCTTTCCTTATTAGAATCTCATACAAAAATAGAGTCCAATTGTCATTTCATAATAGTTTTTGGTAGTTTTTTATCAGAAAATGGCTCTCTGAAGGCATTTTATTCCGTGTGATGAATATAAAAAATATTGAACCATCAAAACCGCCAGCCCGCCACTCTGCTAATTGCCTGCGCTACATTTATGTCGTGAAGAGTTGATTCAGTGACTGATGTACACTTCCTCGGTGAAATATAGCAAATGTATCGTGGTAAACTATTGAATCAGGTTCAAAAAGTCTTTACTTCTTAGAATCTCATACAAAAATAGAGTCCAATTGTCATTTCATAATAGTTTTTGGTAGTTTTTTATCAGAAAATGGCTCTCTGAAGGCATTTTATTCCGTGTGATGAATATAAAAAATATTGAACCATCAAAACCGCCAGCCCGCCACTCTGCTAATTGCCTGCGCTACATTTATGTCGTGAAGAGTTGATTCAGTGACTGATGTACACTTCCTCGGTGAATATAGCAAATGTATCGTGGTAAACTATTGAATCAGGTTCAAAAAATCTTTCCTTATTAGAATTTAATACAAAAAAAGAGTCCAATTGTCATTTCAAAATAGTTTTTG
>JAKUCG020000165.1:600000-786178 GCA_022539655.2 Ceriodaphnia dubia
TTTGTTTTCATGTATGTGCTCTTAAAATATCGTGCGTATGTAAAGACTGTGATATGCTCAGCAAGGATTGGAAAGTTACTTGTCTCATATAGACCGTTCTTCAACTTCTGACGCCGATTTAAAGAGAGGGCGAGAAGATAGAAAGACGTACTTGGTCTCATTTTGAAGCCTTTGTTTTCAGGTATGTGCTCTAAAAATATCGTGCGTATGTAAAGCCTGTGGTGTGCTCAGCAAGGATTGGAAAATTACTTGTCTCAAATAGACCGTTCTTCAACTTCTGACGCCAATTTATAGAGAAGGCGAGGAGATAGAAAGACATTCTTGGTCTCATTTTGAAGCCTTTGTTTTCAGGTATGTGCTCTAAAAATATCGTGCGTATGTAAAGCCTGTGGTGTGCTCAGCAAGGATTGGAAAATTACTTGTCTCAAATAGACCGTTCTTCAACTTCTGACGCCAATTTATAGAGAAGGCGAGGAGATAGAAAGACATACTTGGTCTCATTTTAAAGCCTTTGTTTTTATGTATGTGCTCTTAAAATATCGTGCGTATGTAAAGACTGTGGTATGCTCAGCAAGGATTGGAAAGTTACTTGTCTCATATAGACCGTTCTTCAACTTCTGACGCCAATTTACAGAGAAGGCGAGGAGATAGGAAGACATACTTGGTCTCATTTTGAAGCCTTTGTTTTCATGTATGTGCTCTTAAAATATCGTGCGTATGTAAAGACTGTGATTTGCTCAGCAAGGATTGGAAAGTTACTTGTCTCATATAGACCGTTCTTCAACTTCTGACGCCAATTTACAGAGAAGGCGAGGAGATAGGAAGACATACTTGGTCTCATTTTGAAGCCTTTGTTTTCATGTATGTGCTCTTAAAATATTGTGCGTATGTAAAGCCTGTGGTATGCTCAGCAAAGATTGGAAAGTTACTTGTTTCATATAGACCGTTCTTCAACTTCATAGACACCGTTCTTCAATTCTGACGCCGATTTACAGAGAAGGCGAGGAGATAGAAAGACATACTTGGTCTCATTTTGAAGCCTTTGTTTTCATGTATGAGCTCCTAGAATATCGTGCGTATGTAAAGCCTGTGGTATGCTCAGCAAGGATTGGAAAGTTACTTGTCTCATATAGACCGTTCTTCAACTTCTGACGCCAATTTACAGAGAAGGCGAGGAGATAGAAAAACATACATGGTCTCATTTTGAAGCCTTTGTTTTCATGTATGTGCTCTTAAAATATCGTGCGTATGTAAAGATTGTGGTATGCTCAGCAAGGGTTGGAAAGTTACTTGTATCATATAGACCGTTCTTCAAATTCTGACGCCAATTTACAGAGAAGACGAGGAGATAGGAAAACAAACTTGGTCTCATTTTGAAGCCTTTGTTTTCATGTATGTGCTCTTAAAATATCGTGCGTATGTAAAGACTGTGATTTGCTCAGCAAGGATTGGAAAGTTACTTGTCTCAAATAGACCGTTCTTCAACTTCTGACGCCAATTTACAGAGATGGCGAGGAGATAGAAAAACATACTTGGTCTCATTTTGAAGCCTTTGTTTTCATGTATGTGCTCTTAAAATATCGTGCGTATGTAAAGACTGTGATATGCTCAGCAAGGATTGGAAAGTTACTTGTCTCATATAGACCGTTCTTCAACTTCTGACGCCGATTTAAAGAGAGGGCGAGAAGATAGAAAGACGTACTTGGTCTCATTTTGAAGCCTTTGTTTTCAGGTATGTGCTCTAAAAATATCGTGCGTATGTAAAGCCTGTGGTGTGCTCAGCAAGGATTGGAAAATTACTTGTCTCAAATAGACCGTTCTTCAACGTCTGACGCCAATTTATAGAGAAGGCGAGGAGATAGAAAGACATACTTGGTCTCATTTTAAAGCCTTTGTTTTTATGTATGTGCTCTTAAAATATCGTGCGTATGTAAAGACTGTGGTATGCTCAGCAAGGATTGGAAAGTTACTTGTCTCATATAGACCGTTCTTCAACTTCTGACGCAAATTTACAGAGATGGCGAGGAGATAGAAAAACATACTTGGTCTCATTTTGAAGCCTTTGTTGTCATGTATGTGCTCTTAAAATATCGTGCGTATGTAAAGACTGTGATATGCTCAGCAAGGATTGGAAAGTTACTTGTCTCATATAGACCGTTCTTCAACTTCTGACGCCAATTTACAGAGAAGGCGAGGAGATAGGAAGACATACTTGGTCTCATTTTGAAGCCTTTGTTTTCATGTATGTGCTCTTAAAATATCGTGCGTATGTAAAGACTGTGATTTGCTCAGCAAGGATTGGAAAGTTACTTGTCTCATATAGACCGTTCTTCAACTTCTGACGCCAATTTACAGAGAAGGCGAGGAGATAGGAAGACATACTTGGTCTCATTTTGAAGCCTTTGTTTTCATGTATGTGCTCTTAAAATATTGTGCGTATGTAAAGCCTGTGGTATGCTCAGCAAAGATTGGAAAGTTACTTGTTTCATATAGACCGTTCTTCAACTTCATAGACACCGTTCTTCAATTCTGACGCCGATTTACAGAGAAGGCGAGGAGATAGAAAGACATACTTGGTCTCATTTTGAAGCCTTTGTTTTCATGTATGAGCTCCTAGAATATCGTGCGTATGTAAAGCCTGTGGTATGCTCAGCAAGGATTGGAAAGTTACTTGTCTCATATAGACCGTTCTTCAACTTCTGACGCCAATTTACAGAGAAGGCGAGGAGATAGAAAAACATACATGGTCTCATTTTGAAGCCTTTGTTTTCATGTATGTGCTCTTAAAATATCGTGCGTATGTAAAGACTGTGGTATGCTCAGCAAGGGTTGGAAAGTTACTTGTATCATATAGACCGTTCTTCAACTTCTGACGCCAATTTACAGAGAAGACGAGGAGATAGGAAAACATACTTGGTCTCATTTTGAAGCCTTTGTTTTCATGTATGTGCTCTTAAAATATCGTGCGTATGTAAAGACTGTGATATGCTCAGCAAGGATTGGAAAGTTACTTGTCTCAAATAGACCGTTCTTCAACTTCTGACGCCAATTTACAGAGATGGCGAGGAGATAGAAAAACATACTTGGTCTCATTTTGAAGCCTTTGTTTTCATGTATGTGCTCTTAAAATATCGTGCGTATGTAAAGACTGTGATATGCTCAGCAAGGATTGGAAAGTTACTTGTCTCATATAGACCGTTCTTCAACTTCTGACGCCGATTTAAAGAGAGGGCGAGAAGATAGAAAGACGTACTTGGTCTCATTTTGAAGCCTTTGTTTTCAGGTATGTGCTCTAAAAATATCGTGCGTATGTAAAGCCTGTGGTGTGCTCAGCAAGGATTGGAAAATTACTTGTCTCAAATAGACCGTTCTTCAACTTCTGACGCCAATTTATAGAGAAGGCGAGGAGATAGAAAGACATACTTGGTCTCATTTTAAAGCCTTTGTTTTTATGTATGTGCTCTTAAAATATCGTGCGTATGTAAAGACTGTGGTATGCTCAGCAAGGATTGGAAAGTTACTTGTCTCATATAGACCGTTCTTCAACTTCTGACGCAAATTTACAGAGATGGCGAGGAGATAGAAAAACATACTTGGTCTCATTTTGAAGCCTTTGTTTTCATGTATGTGCTCTTAAAATATCGTGCGTATGTAAAGACTGTGATATGCTCAGCAAGGATTGGAAAGTTACTTGTCTCATATAGACCGTTCTTCAACTTCTGACGCCAATTTACAGAGAAGGCGAGGAGATAGGAAGACATACTTGGTCTCATTTTGAAGCCTTTGTTTTCATGTATCTGCTATTAAAATATCGTGCGTATGTAAAGCCCGTGGTATGCTCAGCAAGGGTTGGAAAGTTACTTTTCTCATATAGACCGTTCTTCAACTTCATAGACAACCGTACTTGGTCTCATTTTAAAGCCTTTGTTTTTATGTATGTGCTCTTAAAATATCGTGCGTATGTAAAGACTGTGGTATGCTCAGCAAGGATTGGAAAGTTACTTGTCTCATATAGACCGTTCTTCAACTTCTGACGCAAATTTACAGAGATGGCGAGGAGATAGAAAAACATACTTGGTCTCATTTTGAAGCCTTTGTTGTCATGTATGTGCTCTTAAAATATCGTGCGTATGTAAAGACTGTGATATGCTCAGCAAGGATTGGAAAGTTACTTGTCTCATATAGACCGTTCTTCAACTTCTGACGCCAATTTACAGAGAAGGCGAGGAGATAGAAAGACGTACTTGGTCTCATTTTGAAGCCTTTGTTTTCATGTATGTGCTCTTAAAATATTGTGCGTATGTAAAGCCTGTGGTATGCTCAGCAAAGATTGGAAAGTTACTTGTTTCATATAGACCGTTCTTCAACTTCATAGACACCGTTCTTCAATTCTGACGCCGATTTACAGAGAAGGCGAGGAGATAGAAAGACGTACTTGGTCTCATTTTGAAGCCTTTGTTTTCATGTATGAGCTCCTAGAATATCGTGCGTATGTAAAGCCTGTGGTATGCTCAGCAAGGATTGGAAAGTTACTTGTCTCATATAGACCGTTCTTCAACTTCATAGACACCGTTCTTCAATTCTGACGCCGATTTACAGAGAAGGCGAGGAGATAGAAAGACGTACTTGGTCTCATTTTGAAGCCTTTGTTTTCATGTATGAGCTCCCAGAATATCGTGCGTATGTAAAGCCTGTAGTATGCTCAGCAAGGATTGGAAAGTTACTTGTCTCATATAGACCGTTCTTCAACTTCTGACGCCAATTTACAGAGAAGGCGAGGAGATAGGAAAACATACTTGGTCTCATTTTGAAGCCTTTGTTTTCATGTATGTGCTCTTAAAATATCGTGCGTATGTAAAGACTGTGATATGCTCAGCAAGGATTGGAAAGTTACTTGTCTCAAATAGACCGTTCTTCAACTTCTGACGCCAATTTACAGAGATGGCGAGGAGATAGAAAAACATACTTGGTCTCATTTTGAAGCCTTTGTTTTCATGTATGTGCTCTTAAAATATCGTGCGTATGTAAAGACTGTGATATGCTCAGCAAGGATTGGAAAGTTACTTGTCTCATATAGACCGTTCTTCAACTTCTGACGCCGATTTAAAGAGAGGGCGAGAAGATAGAAAGACGTACTTGGTCTCATTTTGAAGCCTTTGTTTTCAGGTATGTGCTCTAAAAATATCGTGCGTATGTAAAGCCTGTGGTGTGCTCAGCAAGGATTGGAAAATTACTTGTCTCAAATAGACCGTTCTTCAACTTCTGACGCCAATTTACAGAGAAGGCGAGGAGATAGAAAGACATACTTGGTCTCATTTTGAAGCCTTTGTTCTTATGTATGTGCTCTTAAAATATCGTGCGTATGTAAAGACTGTGATATGCTCAGCAAGGATTGGAAAGTTACTTGTCTCATATAGACCGTTCTTCAACTTCTGACGCCAATTTACAGAGAAGGCGAGGAGATAGGAAGACATACTTGGTCTCATTTTGAAGCCTTTGTTTTCATGTATGTGCTCTTAAAATATCGTGCGTATGTAAAGACTGTGGTATGCTCAGCAAGGATTGGAAAGTTACTTGTCTCATATAGACCGTTCTTCAACTTCATAGACACCGTTCTTCAATTCTGACGCCGATTTACAGAGAAGGCGAGGAGATAGAAAGACATACTTGGTCTCATTTTGAAGCCTTTGTTTTCATGTATGAGCTCCTAGAATATCGTGCGTATGTAAAGCCTGTGGTATGCTCAGCAAGGATTGGAAAGTTACTTGTCTCATATAGACCGTTCTTCAACTTCATAGACACCGTTCTTCAATTCTGACGCCGATTTATAGAGAAGGCGAGGAGATAGAAAGACATACTTGGTCTCATTTTGAAGCCTTTGTTTTTATGTATGTGCTCTTAAAATATCGTGCGTATGTAAAGACTGTGGTATGCTCAGCAAGGATTGGAAAGTTACTTTTCTCATATAGAATGTTCTTCAACTTCTGACGCCAATTTACAGAGATGGCGAGGAGATAGAAAAACATACTTGGTCTCATTTTGAAGCCTTTGTTTTCATGTATGTGCTCTTAAAATATCGTGCGTATGTAAAGACAGTGATATGCTCAGCAAGGATTGGAAAGTTACTTGTCTCATATAGACCGTTCTTCAACTTCTGACGCCGATTTAAAGAGAGGGCGAGAAGATAGAAAGACGTACTTGGTCTCATTTTGAAGCCTTTGTTTTCAGGTATGTGCTCTAAAAATATCGTGCGTATGTAAAGCCTGTGGTGTGCTCAGCAAGGATTGGAAAATTACTTGTCTCAAATAGACCGTTCTTCAACTTCTGACGCCAATTTATAGAGAAGGCGAGGAGATAGAAAGACATACTTGGTCTCATTTTGAAGCCTTTGTTTTTATGTATGTGCTCTTAAAATATCGTGCGTATGTAAAGACTGTGATATGCTCAGCAAGGATTGGAAAGTTACTTGTCTCATATAGACCGTTCTTCAACTTCTGACGCCAATTTACAGAGAAGGCGAGGAGATAGGAAGACATACTTGGTCTCATTTTGAAGCCTTTGTTTTCATGTATGTGCTTTTAAAATATCGTGCGTATGTAAAGACTGTGGTATGCTCAGCAAGGATTGGAAAGTTACTTGTCTCATATAGACCGTTCTTCAACTTCATAGACACCGTTCTTCAATTCTGACGCCGATTTACAGAGAAGGCGAGGAGATAGAAAGACACACTTGGTCTCATTTTGAAGCCTTTGTTTTCATGTATGAGCTCCTAGAATATCGTGCGTATGTAAAGCCTGTGGTATGCTCAGCAAGGATTGGAAAGTTACTTGTATCATATAGACCGTTCTTCAACTTCTGACGCCAATTTACAGAGAAGACGAGGAGATAGGAAAACATACTTGGTCTCATTTTGAAGCCTTTGTTTTCATGTATGTGCTCTTAAAATATCATGCGTATGTAAAGACTGTGATATGCTCAGCAAGGATTGGAAAGTTACTTGTCTCAAATAGACCGTTCTTCAACTTCTGACGCCAATTTACAGAGATGGCGAGGAGATAGAAAAACATACTTGGTCTCATTTTTAAGCCTTTGTTTTCATGTATGTGCTCTTAAAATATCGTGCGTATGTAAAGACTGTGATATGCTCAGCAAGGATTGGAAAGTTACTTGTCTCATATAGACCGTTCTTCAACTTCTGACGCCGATTTAAAGAGAGGGCGAGAAGATACAAAGACGTACTTGGTCTCATTTTGAAGCCTTTGTTTTCAGGTATGTGCTCTAAAAATATCGTGCGTATGTAAAGCCTGTGGTGTGCTCAGCAAGGATTGGAAAATTACTTGTCTCAAATAGACCGTTCTTCAACTTCTGACGCCAATTTATAGAGAAGGCGAGGAGATAGGAAAACATACTTGGTCTCATTTTGAAGCCTTTGTTTTCATGTATGTGCTCTTAAAATATCGTGCGTTTGTAAAGACTGTGATATGCTCAGCAAGGATTGGAAAGTTACTTGTCTCATATAGACCGTTCTTCAACTTCTGACGCCAATTTACAGAGAAGGCGAGGAGATAGGAAGACATACTTGGTCTCATTTTGAAGCCTTTGTTTTCATGTATGTGCTCTTAAAATATCGTGCGTTTGTAAAGACTGTGGTATGCTCAGCAAGGATTGGAAAGTTACTTGTCTCATATAGACCGTTCTTCAACTTCTGACGCCAATTTACAGAGAAGGCGAGAAGATAGGAAGACATACTTGGTCTCATTTTGAAGCCTTTGTTTTCATGTATGTGCTCTTAAAATATCGTGCGTTTGTAAAGACTGTGGTATGCTCAGCAAGGATTGGAAAGTTACTTGTCTCATATAGACCGTTCTTCAACTTCATAGACACCGTTCTTCAATTCTGACGCCGATTTACAGAGAAGGCGAGGAGATAGGAAGACATACTTGTACTCATTTTGAAGCCTTTGTTTTCATGTATGTGCTCTTAAAATATCGTGCGTATGTAAAGACTGTGGTATGCTCAGCAAGGATTGGAAAGTTACTTGTCTCATATAGACCGTTCTTCAACTTCATAGACACCGTTCTTCAACTCTGACGCCGATTTACAGAGAAGGCGAGGAGATAGAAAGACATACTTGGTCTCATTTTGAAGCCTTTGTTTTCATGTATGAGCTCCTAGAATATCGTGCGTATGTAAAGCCTGTGGTATGCTCAGCAAGGATTGGAAAGTTACTTGTCTCATATAGACCGTTCTTCAACTTCATAGACACCGTTCTTCAATTCTGACGCCGATTTATAGAGAAGGCGAGGAGATAGGAAGACATACTTGGTCTCATTTTGAAGCCTTTGTTTTCATGTATGTGCTCTTAAAATATCGTGCGTATGTAAAGACTGTGGTATGCTCAGCAAGGATTGGAAAGTTACTTGTATCATATAGACCGTTCTTCAACTTCTGACGCCAATTTACAGAGAAGACGAGGAGATAGGAAAACATACTTGGTCTCATTTTGAAGCCTTTGTTTTCATGTATGTGCTCTTAAAATATCGTGCGTATGTAAAGACTGTGATATGCTCAGCAAGGATTGGAAAGTTACTTGTCTCAAATAGACCGTTCTTCAACTTCTGACGCCAATTTACAGAGATGGCGAGGAGATAGAAAAACATACTTGGTCTCATTTTGAAGCCTTTGTTTTCATGTATGTGCTCTTAAAATATCGTGCGTATGTAAAGACTGTGATATGCTCAGCAAGGATTGGAAAGTTACTTGTCTCATATAGACCGTTCTACAACTTCTGACGCCGATTTAAAGAGAGGGCGAGAAGATACAAAGACGTACTTGGTCTCATTTTGAAGCCTTTGTTTTTATGTATGTGCTCTTAAAATATCGTGCGTATGTAAAGACTGTGATATGCTCAGCAAGGATTGGAAAGTTACTTGTCTCATATAGACCGTTCTTCAACTTCTGACGCCAATTTACAGAGAAGGCGAGGAGATAAGAAGACATACTTGGACTCATTTTGAAGCCTTTGTTTTCATGTATGTGCTCTTAAAATATCGTGCGTTTGTAAAGACTGTGAGATGCTCAGCAAGGATTGGAAAGTTACTTGTCTCATATAGACCGTTCTTCAACTTCATAGACACCGTTCTTCAATTCTGACGCCGATTTATAGAGAAGGCGAGGAGATAGAAAGACATACTTGGTCTCATTTTGAAGCCTTTGTTTTTATGTATGTGCTCTTAAAATATCGTGCGTATGTAAAGACTGTGGTATGCTCAGCAAGGATTGGAAAGTTACTTGTCTCATATAGACCGTTCTTCAACTTCTGACACAAATTTACAGAGATGGCGAGGAGATAGAAAAACATACTTGGTCTCATTTTGAAGCCTTTGTGTTCATGTATGTGCTCTTAAAATATCGTGCGTATGTAAAGACTGTGATATGCTCAGCAAGGATTGGAAAGTTACTTGTCTCATATAGACCGTTCTTCAACTTCTGACGCCAATTTACAGAGAAGGCGAGGAGATAGGAAGACATACTTGGTCTCATTTTGAAGCCTTTATTTTCATGTATGTGCTATTAAAATATCGTGCGTATGTAAAGCCCGTGGTATGCTCAGCAAGGGTTGGAAAGTTACTTTTCTCATATAGACCGTTCTTCAACTTCATAGACAACCGTACT
This sequence comes from Ceriodaphnia dubia, assembly GCA_022539655.2. NCBI lineage: Eukaryota > Metazoa > Arthropoda > Branchiopoda > Diplostraca > Daphniidae > Ceriodaphnia > Ceriodaphnia dubia. The sequence continues at coordinate 609,676 of JAKUCG020000165.1, forward strand.
TCAACTTCTGACGCCGATTTACAGAGAAGGCGAGGAGATAAGAAGACATACTTGGACTCATTTTGAAGCCTTTGTTTTCATGTATGTGCTCTTAAAATATCGTGCGTTTGTAAAGACTGTGGTATGCTCAGCAAGGATTGGAAAGTTACTTGTCTCATATAGACCGTTCTTCAACTTCATAGACACCGTTCTTCAATTCTGACGCCGATTTATAGAGAAGGCGAGGAGATAGAAAGACATACTTGGTCTCATTTTGAAGCCTTTGTTTTTATGTATGTGCTCTTAAAATATCGTGCGTATGTAAAGACTGTGATATGCTCAGCAAGGATTGGAAAGTTACTTGTCTCATATAGACCGTTCTTCAACTTCTGACGCCAATTTACAGAGAAGGCGAGGAGATAGGAAGACATACTTGGTCTCATTTTGAAGCCTTTGTTTTCATGTATGTGCTATTAAAATATCGTGCGTATGTAAAGCCCGTGGTATGCTCAGCAAGGGTTGGAAAGTTACTGTTCTCATATAGACCGTTCTTCAACTTCATAGACAACCGTACTTCAACTTCTGACGCCGATTTACAGAGAAGGCGAGGAGATAGAAAGACGTACTTGGTCTCATTTTGAAGCCTTTGTTTTCATGTATGTGCTCTTAAAATATTGTGCGTATGTAAAGCCTGTGGTATGCTCAGCAAAGATTGGAAAGTTACTTGTTTCATATAGACCGTTCTTCAACTTCATAGACACCGTTCTTCAATTCTGACGCCGATTTACAGAGAAGGCGAGGAGATAGAAAGACGTACTTGGTCTCATTTTGAAGCCTTTGTTTTCATGTATGAGCTCCTAGAATATCGTGCGTATGTAAAGCCTGTGGTATGCTCAGCAAGGATTGGAAAGTTACTTGTCTCATATAGACCGTTCTTCAACTTCATAGACACCGTTCTTCAATTCTGACGCCGATTTACAGAGAAGGCGAGGAGATAGAAAGACGTACTTGGTACCATTTTGAAGCCTTTGTTTTCATGTATGAGCTCTTAAAATATCGTGCGTATGTAAAGACTGTGGTATGCTCAGCAAGGGTTGGAAAGTTACTTGTATCATATAGACCGTTCTTCAACTTCTGACGCCAATTTACAGAGAAGACGAGGAGGTAGGAAAACATACTTGGTCTCATTTTGAAGCCTTTGTTTTCATGTATGTGCTCTTAAAATATCGTGCGTATGTAAAGACTGTGATATGCTCAGCAAGGATTGGAAAGTTACTTGTCTAGAATAGACCGTTCTTCAACTTCTGACGCCAATTTACAGAGATGGCGAGGAGATAGAAAAACATACTTGGTCTCATTTTGAAGCCTTTATTTTCATGTATGTGCTATTAAAATATCGTGCGTATGTAAAGCCCGTGGTATGCTCAGCAAGGGTTGGAAAGTTACTTTTCTCATATAGACCGTTCTTCAACTTCATAGACAACCGTACTTCAACTTCTGACGCCGATTTACAGAGAAGGCGAGGAGATAAGAAGACATACTTGGACTCATTTTGAAGCCTTTGTTTTCATGTATGTGCTCTTAAAATATCGTGCGTTTGTAAAGACTGTGAGATGCTCAGCAAGGATTGGAAAGTTACTTGTCTCATATAGACCGTTCTTCAACTTCATAGACACCGTTCTTCAATTCTGACGCCGATTTATAGAGAAGGCGAGGAGATAGAAAGACATACTTGGTCTCATTTTGAAGCCTTTGTTTTTATGTATGTGCTCTTAAAATATCGTGCGTATGTAAAGACTGTGGTATGCTCAGCAAGGATTGGAAAGTTACTTGTCTCATATAGACCGTTCTTCAACTTCTGACACAAATTTACAGAGATGGCGAGGAGATAGAAAAACATACTTGGTCTCATTTTGAAGCCTTTGTGTTCATGTATGTGCTCTTAAAATATCGTGCGTATGTAAAGACTGTGATATGCTCAGCAAGGATTGGAAAGTTACTTGTCTCATATAGACCGTTCTTCAACTTCTGACGCCAATTTACAGAGAAGGCGAGGAGATAGGAAGACATACTTGGTCTCATTTTGAAGCCTTTATTTTCATGTATGTGCTATTAAAATATCGTGCGTATGTAAAGCCCGTGGTATGCTCAGCAAGGGTTGGAAAGTTACTTTTCTCATATAGACCGTTCTTCAACTTCATAGACAACCGTACTTCAACTTCTGACGCCGATTTACAGAGAAGGCGAGGAGATAAGAAGACATACTTGGACTCATTTTGAAGCCTTTGTTTTCATGTATGTGCTCTTAAAATATCGTGCGTTTGTAAAGACTGTGGTATGCTCAGCAAGGATTGGAAAGTTACTTGTCTCATATAGACCGTTCTTCAACTTCATAGACACCGTTCTTCAATTCTGACGCCGATTTATAGAGAAGGCGAGGAGATAGAAAGACATACTTGGTCTCATTTTGAAGCCTTTGTTTTTATGTATGTGCTCTTAAAATATCGTGCGTATGTAAAGACTGTGATATGCTCAGCAAGGATTGGAAAGTTACTTGTCTCATATAGACCGTTCTTCAACTTCTGACGCCAATTTACAGAGAAGGCGAGGAGATAGGAAGACATACTTGGTCTCATTTTGAAGCCTTTGTTTTCATGTATGTGCTATTAAAATATCGTGCGTATGTAAAGCCCGTGGTATGCTCAGCAAGGGTTGGAAAGTTACTGTTCTCATATAGACCGTTCTTCAACTTCATAGACAACCGTACTTCAACTTCTGACGCCGATTTACAGAGATGGCGAGGAGATAGAAAGACGTACTTGGTCTCATTTTGAAGCCTTTGTTTTCATGTATGTGCTCTTAAAATATTGTGCGTATGTAAAGCCTGTGGTATGCTCAGCAAAGATTGGAAAGTTACTTGTTTCATATAGACCGTTCTTCAACTTCATAGACACCGTTCTTCAATTCTGACGCCGATTTACAGAGAAGGCGAGGAGATAGAAAGACGTACTTGGTCTCATTTTGAAGCCTTTGTTTTCATGTATGAGCTCCTAGAATATCGTGCGTATGTAAAGCCTGTGGTATGCTCAGCAAGGATTGGAAAGTTACTTGTCTCATATAGACCGTTCTTCAACTTCATAGACACCGTTCTTCAATTCTGACGCCGATTTACAGAGAAGGCGAGGAGATAGAAAGACGTACTTGGTACCATTTTGAAGCCTTTGTTTTCATGTATGAGCTCTTAAAATATCGTGCGTATGTAAAGACTGTGGTATGCTCAGCAAGGGTTGGAAAGTTACTTGTATCATATAGACCGTTCTTCAACTTCATAGACAACAGTTCTTCAACTTCTGACGCCAATTTACAGAGAAGACGAGGAGGTAGGAAAACATACTTGGTCTCATTTTGAAGCCTTTGTTTTCATGTATGTGCTCTTAAAATATCGTGCGTATGTAAAGACTGTGATATGCTCAGCAAGGATTGGAAAGTTACTTGTCTAGAATAGACCGTTCTTCAACTTCTGACGCCAATTTACAGAGATGGCGAGGAGATAGAAAAACATACTTGGTCTCATTTTGAAGCCTTTGTTTTCATGTATGTGCTCTTAAAATATCGTGCGTATGTAAAGACTGTGATATGCTCAGCAAGGATTGGAAAGTTACTTGTCTCATATAGACCGTTCTTCAACTTCATAGACACCGTTCTTCAATTCTGACGCCGATTTACAGAGAAGGCGAGGAGATAGAAAGACATACTTGGTCTCATTTTGAAGCCTTTGTTTTCATGTATGAGCTCCTAGAATATCGTGCGTATGTAAAGCCTGTGGTATGCTCAGCAAGGATTGGAAAGTTACTTGTCTCATATAGACCGTTCTTCAACTTCATAGACACCGTTCTTCAATTCTGACGCCGATTTACAGAGAAGGCGAGGAGATAGAAAGACGTACTTGGTCTCATTTTGAAGCCTTTGTTTTCATGTATGAGCTCCTAGAATATCGTGCGTATGTAAAGCCTGTGGTATGCTCAGCAAGGATTGGAAAGTTACTTGTCTCATATAGACCGTTCTTCAACTTCATAGACACCGTTCTTCAATTCTGACGCCGATTTACAGAGAAGGCGAGGAGATAGAAAGACGTACTTGGTCTCATTTTGAAGCCTTTGTTTTCATGTATGAGCTCCTAGAATATCGTGCGTATGTAAAGCCTGTGGTATGCTCAGCAAGGATTGGAAAGTTACTTGTCTCATATAGACCGTTCTTCAACTTCATAGACACCGTTCTTCAATTCTGACGCCGATTTACAGAGAAGGCGAGGAGATAGAAAGACGTACTTGGTCTCATTTTGAAGCCTTTGTTTTCATGTATGAGCTCCTAGAATATCGTGCGTATGTAAAGCCTGTGGTATGCTCAGCAAGGATTGGAAAGTTACTTGTCTCATATAGACCGTTCTTCAACTTCATAGACACCGTTCTTCAATTCTGACGCCGATTTACAGAGAAGGCGAGGAGATAGAAAGACGTACTTGGTCTCATTTTGAAGCCTTTGTTTTCATGTATGAGCTCCTAGAATATCGTGCGTATGTAAAGCCTGTGGTATGCTCAGCAAGGATTGGAAAGTTACTTGTCTCATATAGACCGTTCTTCAACTTCATAGACACCGTTCTTCAATTCTGACGCCGATTTACAGAGAAGGCGAGGAGATAGAAAGACGTACTTGGTCTCATTTTGAAGCCTTTGTTTTCATGTATGAGCTCCTAGAATATCGTGCGTATGTAAAGCCTGTGGTATGCTCAGCAAGGATTGGAAAATTACTTGTCTCATATAGACCGTTCTTCAACTTCTGACGCAAATTTACAGAGATGGCGAGGAGATAGAAAAACATACTTGGTCTCATTTTGAAGCTATTGTTTTCATGTATGTGCTCTTAAAATATCGTGCGTATGTAAAGACTGTGATATGCTCAGCAAGGATTGGAAAGTTACTTGTCTCATATAGACCGTTCTTCAACTTCTGACGCCGATTTACAGAGAAGGCGATGAGATAGAAAGACGTACTTGGTCTCATTTTGAAGCCTTTGTTTTCATGTATGTGCTCTTAAAATATTGTGCGTATGTAAAGCCTGTGGTATGCTCAGCAAAGATTGGAAAGTTACTTGTTTCATATAGACCGTTCTTCGACTTCATAGACACCGTTCTTCAATTCTGACGCCGATTTACAGAGAAGGCGAGGAGATAGAAAGACGTACTTGGTCTCATTTTGAAGCCTTTGTTTTCATGTATGAGCTCCTAGAATATCGTGCGTATGTAAAGCCTGTGGTATGCTCAGCAAGGATTGGAAAGTTACTTGTCTCATATAGACCGTTCTTCAACTTCATAGACACCGTTCTTCAATTCTGACGCCGATTTACAGAGAAGGCGAGGAGATAGAAAGACGTACTTGGTCTCATTTTGAAGCCTTTGTTTTCATGTATGTGCTCTTAAAATATTGTGCGTATGTAAAGCCTGTGGTATGCTCAGCAAAGATTGGAAAGTTACTTGTTTCATATAGACCGTTCTTCAACTTCATAGACACCGTTCTTCAATTCTGACGCCGATTTACAGAGAAGGCGAGGAGATAGAAAGACGTACTTGGTCTCATTTTGAAGCCTTTGTTTTCATGTATGAGCTCCTAGAATATCGTGCGTATGTAAAGCCTGTGGTATGCTCAGCAAGGATTGGAAAGTTACTTGTCTCATATAGACCGTTCTTCAACTTCATAGACACCGTTCTTCAATTCTGACGCCGATTTACAGAGAAGGCGAGGAGATAGAAAGACGTACTTGGTACAATTTTGAAGCCTTTGTTTTCATGTATGAGCTCCTAGAATATCGTGCGTATGTAAAGCCTGTGGTATGCTCAGCAAGGATTGGAAAATTACTTGTCTCATATAGACCGTTCTTCAACTTCTGACGCAAATTTACAGAGATGGCGAGGAGATAGAAAAACATACTTGGTCTCACTTTGAAGCCTTTGTTTTCATGTATGTGCTCTTAAAATATCGTGCGTATGTAAAGACTGTGATATGCTCAGCAAGGATTGGAAAGTTACTTGTCTCATATAGACCGTTCTTCAACTTCTGACGCCGATTTACAGAGAAGGCGATGAGATAGAAAGACGTACTTGATCTCATTTTGAAGCCTTTGTTTTCATGTATGTGCTCTTAAAATATTGTGCGTATGTAAAGCCTGTGGTATGCTCAGCAAAGATTGGAAAGTTACTTGTTTCATATAGACCGTTCTTCGACTTCATAGACACCGTTCTTCAATTCTGACGCCGATTTACAGAGAAGGCGAGGAGATAGAAAGACGTACTTGGTCTCATTTTGAAGCCTTTGTTTTCATGTATGAGCTCCTAGAATATCGTGCGTATGTAAAGCCTGTGGTATGCTCAGCAAGGATTGGAAAGTTACTTGTCTCATATAGACCGTTCTTCAACTTCATAGACACCGTTCTTCAATTCTGACGCCGATTTACAGAGAAGGCGAGGAGATAGAAAGACGTACTTGGTCTCATTTTGAAGCCTTTGTTTTCATGTATGAGCTCCTAGAATATCGTGCGTATGTAAAGCCTGTGGTATGCTCAGCAAGGATTGGAAAGTTACTTGTCTCATATAGACCGTTCTTCAACTTCATAGACACCGTTCTTCAATTCTGACGCCGATTTACAGAGAAGGCGAGGAGATAGAAAGACGTACTTGGTACAATTTTGAAGCCTTTGTTTTCATGTATGAGCTCCTAGAATATCGTGCGTATGTAAAGCCTGTGGTATGCTCAGCAAGGATTGGAAAATTACTTGTCTCATATAGACCGTTCTTCAACTTCTGACGCAAATTTACAGAGATGGCGAGGAGATAGAAAAACATACTTGGTCTCACTTTGAAGCCTTTGTTTTCATGTATGTGCTCTTAAAATATCGTGCGTATGTAAAGACTGTGATATGCTCAGCAAGGATTGGAAAGTTACTTGTCTCATATAGACCGTTCTTCAACTTCTGACGCCAATTTACAGAGAGCGAGGAGATAGGAAGAAATACTTGGTCTCATTTTGAAGCCTTTGTTTTCATGTATGTGCTAATAAAATATAGTGCGTATGTAAAGCCCGTGGTATGCTCAGCAAGGGTTGGAAAGTTACTTTTCTCATATAGACCGTTCTTCAACTTCATAGACAACCGTACTTCAACTTCTGACGCCGATTTACAGAGAAGGCGAGGAGATAGAAAGACGTACTTGGTCTCATTTTGAAGCCTTTGTTATCATGTATGTGCTCTTAAAATATTGTGCGTATGTAAAGCCTGTGGTATGCTCAGCAAAGATTGGAAAGTTACTTGTTTCATATAGACCGTTCTTCGACTTCATAGACACCGTTCTTCAATTCTGACGCCGATTTACAGAGAAGGCGAGGAGATAGAAAGACGTACTTGGTCTCATTTTGAAGCCTTTGTTTTCATGTATGAGCTCCTAGAATATCGTGCGTATGTAAAGCCTGTGGTATGCTCAGCAAGGATTGGAAAGTTACTTGTCTCATATAGACCGTTCTTCAACTTCATAGACACCGTTCTTCAATTCTGACGCCGATTTACAGAGAAGGCGAGGAGATAGAAAGACGTACTTGGTCTCATTTTGAAGCCTTTGTTTTCATGTATGTGCTCTTAAAATATTGTGCGTATGTAAAGCCTGTGGTATGCTCAGCAAAGATTGGAAAGTTACTTGTTTCATATAGACCGTTCTTCAACTTCATAGACACCGTTCTTCAATTCTGACGCCGATTTACAGAGAAGGCGAGGAGATAGAAAGACGTACTTGGTCTCATTTTGAAGCCTTTGTTTTCATGTATGAGCTCCTAGAATATCGTGCGTATGTAAAGCCTGTGGTATGCTCAGCAAGGATTGGAAAGTTACTTGTCTCATATAGACCGTTCTTCAACTTCATAGACACCGTTCTTCAATTCTGACGCCGATTTACAGAGAAGGCGAGGAGATAGAAAGACGTACTTGGTACAATTTTGAAGCCTTTGTTTTCATGTATGAGCTCCTAGAATATCGTGCGTATGTAAAGCCTGTGGTATGCTCAGCAAGGATTGGAAAATTACTTGTCTCATATAGACCGTTCTTCAACTTCTGACGCAAATTTACAGAGATGGCGAGGAGATAGAAAAACATACTTGGTCTCACTTTGAAGCCTTTGTTTTCATGTATGTGCTCTTAAAATATCGTGCGTATGTAAAGACTGTGATATGCTCAGCAAGGATTGGAAAGTTACTTGTCTCATATAGACCGTTCTTCAACTTCTGACGCCAATTTACAGAGAAGGCGAGGAGATAGGAAGAAATACTTGGTCTCATTTTGAAGCCTTTGTTTTCATGTATGTGCTAATAAAATATAGTGCGTATGTAAAGCCCGTGGTATGCTCAGCAAGGGTTGGAAAGTTACTTTTCTCATATAGACCGTTCTTCAACTTCATAGACAACCGTACTTCAACTTCTGACGCCGATTTACAGAGAAGGCGAGGAGATAGAAAGACGTACTTGGTCTCATTTTGAAGCCTTTGTTATCATGTATGTGCTCTTAAAATATTGTGCGTATGTAAAGCCTGTGGTATGCTCAGCAAGGATTGGAAAGTTACTTGTCTCATATAGACCGTTCTTCAACTTCATAGACACCGTTCTTCAATTCTGACGCCGATTTACAGAGAAGGCGAGGAGATAGAAAGACGTACTTGGTCTCATTTTGAAGCCTTTGTTTTCATGTATGAGCTCCTAGAATATCGTGCGTATGTAAAGCCTGTGGTATGCTCAGCAAGGATTGGAAAATTACTTGTCTCATATAGACCGTTCTTCAACTTCTGACGCAAATTTACAGAGATGGCGAGGAGATAGAAAAACATACTTGGTCTCACTTTGAAGCCTTTGTTTTCATGTATGTGCTCTTAAAATATCGTGCGTATGTAAAGACTGTGATATGCTCAGCAAGGATTGGAAAGTTACTTCTCTCATATAGACCGTTCTTCAACTTCTGACGCCAATTTACAGAGAAGGCGAGGAGATAGGAAGACATACTTGGTCTCATTTTGAAGCCTTTGTTTTCATGTATGTGCTATTAAAATATCGTGCGTATGTAAAGCCTGTGGTATGCTCAGCAAGGGTTGGAAAGTTACTTTTCTCATATAGACCGTTCTTCAACTTCATAGACAACCGTACTTCAACTTCTGACGCCGATTTACAGAGAAGGCGAGGAGATAGAAAGACGTACTTGGTCTCATTTTGAAGCCTTTGTTTTCATGTATGTGCTCTTAAAATATTGTGCGTATGTAAAGCCTGTGGTATGCTCAGCAAAGATTGGAAAGTTACTTGTTTCATATAGACCGTTCTTCAACTTCATAGACACCGTTCTTCAATTCTGACGCCGATTTACAGAGAAGGCGAGGAGATAGGAAGACAAACTTGGTCTCATTTTGAAGCCTTTGTTTTCATGTATGAGCTCCTAGAATATCGTGCGTATGTAAAGCCTGTGGTATGCTCAGCAAGGATTGGAAAGTTACTTGTCTCATATAGACCGTTCTTCAACTTCTGACGCAAATTTACAGAGAAGGCGAGGAGATAGGAAGACATACTTGGTCTCATTTTGAAGCCTTTGTTTTCATGTATGTGCTCTTAAAATATCGTGCGTATGTAAAGCCCGTGGTATGCTCAGCAAGGGTTGGAAAATTACTTTTCTCATATAGACCGTTCTTCAACTTTATAGACACAGTACTTCAACTTCTGACGCCGATTTACAGAGAAGGCGAGAAGATAGGAAGACATACTTGGTCTCATTTTGAAGCCTTTGTTTTCATGTATGTGCTCTTAAAATATCGTGCGTATGTAAAGACTGTGATATGCTCAGCAAGGATTGGAAAGTTACTTGTCTCATATAGACCGTTCTTCAACTTCTGACGCCAATTTACAGAGAAGGCGAGGAGATAGGAAGACATACTTGGTCTCATTTTGAAGCCTTTGTTTTCATGTATGTGCTCTTAAAATATCGTGCGTATGTAAAGACTGTGATATGCTCAGCAAGGATTGGAAAGTTACTTGTCTCATATAGACAGTTCTTCAACTTCTGACGCCAATTTACAGAGAAGGCGAGGAGATAGAAAAACATACTTGGTCTCATTTTGAAGCCTTTGTTTTCATGTATGTGCTTTTAAAATATCGTGCGTATGTAAAGCCCTTGGTATGCTCAGCAAGGGTTAAAATGTTACTTGTTTCATATAGACCGTTCTTCAACTTCATAGACACCGTACTTCAACTTCTGACGCCGATTTACAGAGAAGGCGAGGAGATAGGAAGACATACTTGGTCTCATTTTGAAGCCTTTGTTTTCATGTATGTGCTCTTAAAATATCGTGCGTATGTAAAGACTGTGATATGCTCAGCAAGGGTTGGAAAGTTACTTGTCTCATTTAGACCGTTCTTCAACTTCTGACGCCAATTTACAGAGAAGGCGAGGAGATAGGAAGACATACTTGGTCTCATTTTGAAGCCTTTGTTTTCATGTATGTGCTCTTAAAATATCGTGCGTATGTAAAGCCCGTGGTATGCTCAGCAAGGATTGAAAAGTTACTTGTCTCATATAGACCGTTCTTCAACTTCTGACGCCAATTTACAGAGAAGGCGAGGAGATAGGAAGACATACTTGGTCTCATTTTGAAGCCTTTGTTTTCTTGTATGTGCTCTTAAAATATCGTGCGTATGTAAAGCCCATGGTATGCTCAGCAAGGGTTGGAAAGTTACTTGTCTCATTTAGACCGTTCTTCAACTTCATAGACACCGTACTTCAACTTCTGACGCCGATTTACAGAGAAGGCGAGGAGATAGGAAGACATACTTGGTTTCATTTTGAAGCCTTTGTTTTCATGTATGTGCTCTTAAAATATCGTGCGTATGTAAAGACTGTGATATGCTCAGCAAGGATTGGAAAGTTACTTGTCTCATATAGACCGTTCTTCAACTTCTGACGCCAATTTACAGAGAAGGCGAGGAGATAGGAAGACATACTTGGTCTCATTTTGAAGCCTTTGTTTTCATGTATGTGCTCTTAAAATATCGTGCGTATGTAAAGACTGTGATATGCTCAGCAAGGGTTGGAAAGTTACTTGTCTCATTTAGACCGTTCTTCAACTTCTGACGCCAATTTACAGAGAAGGCGAGGAGATAGGAAGACATACTTGGTCTCATTTTGAAGCCTTTGTTTTCATGTATGTGCTCTTAAAATATCGTGCGTATGTAAAGCCCGTGGTATGCTCAGCAAGGATTGAAAAGTTACTTGTCTCATATAGACCGTTCTTCAACTTCTGACGCCAATTTACAGAGAAGGCGAGGAGATAGGAAGACATACTTGGTCTCATTTTGAAGCCTTTGTTTTCTTGTATGTGCTCTTAAAATATCGTGCGTATGTAAAGCCCATGGTATGCTCAGCAAGGGTTGGAAAGTTACTTGTCTCATTTAGACCGTTCTTCAACTTCATAGACACCGTACTTCAACTTCTGACGCCGATTTACAGAGAAGGCGAGGAGATAGGAAGACATACTTGGTTTCATTTTGAAGCCTTTGTTTTCATGTATGTGCTCTTAAAATATCGTGCGTATGTAAAGACTGTGATATGCTCAGCAAGGATTGGAAAGTTACTTGTCTCATATAGACCGTTCTTCAACTTCTGACGCCAATTTACAGAGAAGGCGAGGAGATAGGAAGACATACTTGGTCTCATTTTGAAGCCTTTGTTTTCATGTATGTGCTCTTAAAATATCGTGCGTATGTAAAGACTGTGATATGCTCAGCAAGGATTGGAAAGTTACTTGTCTCATATAGACAGTTCTTCAACTTCTGACGCCAATTTACAGAGAAGGCGAGGAGATAGGAAGACATACTTGGTCTCATTTTGAAGCCTTTGTTTTCATGTATGTGCTTTTAAAATATCGTGCGTATGTAAAGCCCGTGGTATGCTCAGCAAGGGTTAAAATGTTACTTGTTTCATATAGACCGTTCTTCAACTTCTGACGCCAATTTACAGAGAAGGCGAGGAGATAGGAAGACATACTTGGTCTCATTTTGAAGCCTTTGTTTTCATGTATGTGCTCTTAAAATATCGTGCGTATGTAAAGCCCGTGGTATGCTCAGCAAGGATTGAAAAGTTACTTGTCTCATATAGACCGTTCTTCAACTTCTGACGCCAATTTACAGAGAAGGCGAGGAGATAGGAAGACATACTTGGTCTCATTTTGAAGCCTTTGTTTTATTGTATGTGCTCTTAAAATATCGTGCGTATGTAAAGCCCGTGGTATGCTCAGCAAGGGTTGGAAAGTTACTTGTCTCATTTAGACCGTTCTTCAACTTCATAGACACCGTACTTCAACTTCTGACGCCGATTTACAGAGAAGGCGAGGAGATAGAAAGACGTACTTTGTCTTATTTTGAAGCCTTTGTTTTCATGTATGAGCTCCTAGAATATCGTGCGTATGTAAAGCCTGTGGTATGCTCAGCAAGGATTGGAAAGTTACTTGTCTCATATAGACCGTTCTTCAACTTCTGACGCCGATTTACAGAGAAGGCGAGGAGATAGAAAGACGTACTTGGTCTCATTTTGAAGGCTTTGTTTTCATGTATGTGCTCTTAAAATATCGTGCGTATGTAAAGCCCGTGGTATGCTCAGCAAGGGTTGGAAAATTACTTTTCTCATATAGACCGTTCTTCAACTTTATAGACACCGTACTTCAACTTCTGACGCCGATTTACAGAGAAGGCGAGGAGATAGGAAAACATACTTGGTCTCATTTTGAAGCCTTTGTTTTCATGTATGTGCTCTTAAAATATCGTGCGTATGTAAATACTGTGATATGCTCAGCAAGGATTGGAAAGTTACTTGTCTCATATAGACCGTTCTTCAACTTCTGACGCCAATTTACAGAGAAGGCGAGGAGATAGGAAGACATACTTGGTCTCATTTTGAAGCCTTTGTTTTCTTGTATGTGCTCTTAAAATATCGTGCGTATGTAAAGCCCGTGGTATGCTCAGCAAGGGTTGGAAAGTTACTTGTCTCATATAGACCGTTCTTCAAATTCTGACGCCAATTTACAGAGAAGGCGAGGAGATAGGAAGACATACTTGGTCTCATTTTGAAGCCTTTGTTTTCTTGTATGTGCTCTTAAAATATCGTGCGTATGTAAAGCCCGTGGTATGCTCAGCAAGGGTTGGAAAGTTACTTGTCTCATTTAGACCGTTCTTCAACTTCATAGACACCGTACTTCAACTTCTGACGCCGATTTACAGAGAAGGCGAGGAGATAGAAAGACGTACTTTGTCTTATTTTGAAGCCTTTGTTTTCATGTATGAGCTCCTAGAATATCGTGCGTATGTAAAGCCTGTGGTATGCTCAGCAAGGATTGGAAAGTTACTTGTCTCATATAGACCGTTCTTCAACTTCTGACGCCAATTTACAGAGAAGGCGAGGAGATACGAAGACAAACTTGGTCTCATTTTGAAGCCTTTGTTTTCATGTATGTGCTCTTAAAATATCGTGCGTATGTAAAGCCCGTGGTATGCTCAGCAAGGGTTGGAAAATTACTTTTCTCATATAGACCGTTCTTCAACTTTATAGACACCGTACTTCAACTTCTGACGCCGATTTACAGAGAAGGCGAGGAGATAGGAAAACATACTTGGTCTCATTTTGAAGCCTTTGTTTTCATGTATGTGCTCTTAAAATATCGTGCGTATGTAAAGACTGTGATATGCTCAGCAAGGATTGGAAAGTTACTTGTCTCATATAGACAGTTCTTCAACTTCTGACGCCAATTTACAGAGAAGGCGAGGAGATAGGAAGACATACTTGGTCTCATTTTGAAGCCTTTGTTTTCATGTATGTGCTCTTAAAATATCGTGCGTATGTAAAGCCCCTGGTATGCTCAGCAAGGGTTGGAAAATTACTTTTCTCATATAGACCGTTCTTCAACTTTATAGACACCGTACTTCAACTTCTGACGCCGATTTACAGAGAAGGCGAGGAGATAGAAAGACATACTTGGTCTCATTTTGAAGCCTTTGTTTTCATGTATGTGCTCTTAAAATATCGTGCGTATGTAAAGACTGTGATATGCTCAGCAAGGATTGGAAAGTTACTTGTCTCATATAGACCGTTCTTCAACTTCTGACGCCAATTTACAGAGAAGGCGAGGAGATAGGAAGACATACTTGGTCTCATTTTGAAGCCTTTGTTTTTATGTATGTGCTCTTAAAATATTGTGCGTATGTAAAGCCTGTGGTATGCTCAGCAAGGATTGGAAAGTTACTTGTTTCATATAGACCGTTCTTCAAATTCATAGACACCGTACTTCAACTTCTGACGCCGATTTACAGAGAAGGCGAGGAGATAGAAAGACATACTTGGTCTCATTTTGAAGCCTTTGTTTTCATGTATGTGCTCTTAAAATATCGTGCGTATCTAAAGACTGTGATATGCTCAGCAAGGATTGGAAAGTTACTTGTCTCATATAGACCGTTCTTCAACTTCTGACGCCGATTTACAGAGAAGGCGAGGAGATAGAAAGACATACTTGGTCTCATTTTGAAGCCTTTGTTTTCATGTATGTGCTCTTAAAATATCGTGCGTATCTAAAGACTGTGATATGCTCAGCAAGGATTGGAAAGTTACTTGTCTCATATAGACCGTTCTTCAACTTCTGACGCCAATTTACAGAGAAGGCGAGGAGATAGGAAAACATACTTGGTCTCATTTTGAAGCCTTTGTTTTCATGTATGTGCTCTTAAAATATCGTGCGTATCTAAAGACTGTGATATGCTCAGCAAGGATTGGAAAGTTACTTGTCTCATATAGACAGTTCTTCAACTTCTGACGCCAATTTACAGAGAAGGCGAGGAGATAGAAAAACATACTTGTTCTCATTTTGAAGCCTTTGTTTTCATGTATGTGCTTTTAAAATATCGTGCGAATGTAAAGCCCCTGGTATGCTCAGCAAGGGTTGGAAAATTACTTTTCTCATATAGTCCGTTCTTCAACTTTATAGACACCGTACTTCAACTTCTGACGCCGATTTACAGAGAAGGCGAGGAGATAGGAAGACATACTTGGTCTCATTTTGAAGCCTTTGTTTTCAAGTATGTGCTCTTAAAATATCGTGCGTATGTAAAGACTGTGATATGCTCAGCAAGGATTGGAAAGTTACTTGTCTCATATAGACCGTTCTTCAACTTCTGACGCCAATTTACAGAGAAGGCGAGGAGATAGGAAGACATACTTGGTCTCATTTTGAAGCCTTTGTTTTTATGTATGTGCTCTTAAAATATTGTGCGTATGTAAAGCCTGTGGTATGCTCAGCAAGGATTGGAAAGTTACTTGTTTCATATAGACCGTTCTTCAAATTCATAGACACCGTACTTCAACTTCTGACGCCGATTTACAGAGAAGGCGAGGAGATAGAAAGACATACTTGGTCTCATTTTGAAGCCTTTGTTTTCATGTATGTGCTCTTAAAATATCGTGCGTATCTAAAGACTGTGATATGCTCAGCAAGGATTGGAAAGTTACTTGTCTCATATAGACCGTTCTTCAACTTCTGACGCCGATTTACAGAGAAGGCGAGGAGATAGAAAGACATACTTGGTCTCATTTTGAAGCCTTTGTTTTCATGTATGTGCTCTTAAAATATCGTGCGTATCTAAAGACTGTGATATGCTCAGCAAGGATTGGAAAGTTACTTGTCTCATATAGACCGTTCTTCAACTTCTGACGCCAATTTACAGAGAAGGCGAGGAGATAGGAAGACATACTTGGTCTCATTTTGAAGCCTTTGTTTTCATGTATGTGCTCTTAAAATATCGTGCGTATGTAAAGACTGTGATATGCTTAGCAAGGATTGGAA
Source organism: Ceriodaphnia dubia (assembly GCA_022539655.2). Taxonomy (NCBI): domain Eukaryota; kingdom Metazoa; phylum Arthropoda; class Branchiopoda; order Diplostraca; family Daphniidae; genus Ceriodaphnia; species Ceriodaphnia dubia. Next base: position 625,601 of record JAKUCG020000165.1, read on the forward strand.
AGTTACTTGTCTCATATAGACAGTTCTTCAACTTCTGACGCCAATTTACAGAGAAGGCGAGGAGATAGAAAAACATACTTGTTCTCATTTTGAAGCCTTTGTTTTCATGTATGTGCTTTTAAAATATCGTGCGTATGTAAAGCCCGTGGTATGCTCAGCAAGGGTTGGAAAATTACTTTTCTCATATAGACCGTTCTTCAACTTTATAGACACCGTACTTCAACTTCTGACGCCGATTTACAGAGAAGGCGAGGAGATAGGAAGACATACTTGGTCTCATTTTGAAGCCTTTGTTTTCATGTATGTGCTCTTAAAATATCGTGCGTATGTAAAGACTGTGATATGCTCAGCAAGGATTGGAAAGTTACTTGTCTCATATAGACCGTTCTTCAAATTCTGACGCCAATTTACAGAGAAGGCGAGGAGATAGGAAGACATACTTGGTCTCATTTTGAAGCCTTTGTTTTCATGTATGTGCTCTTAAAATATCGTGCGTATGTAAAGACTGTGATATGCTCAGCAAGGATTGGAAAGTTACTTGTCTCATATAGACAGTTCTTCAACTTCTGACGCCAATTTACAGAGAAGGCGAGGAGATAGGAAGACATACTTGGTCTCATTTTGAAGCCTTTGTTTTCATGTATGTGCTCTTAAAATATCGTGCGTATGTAAAGACTGTGATATGCTCAGCAAGGATTGGAAAGTTACTTGTCTCATATAGACCGTTCTTCAACTTCTGACGCCAATTTACAGAGAAGGCGAGGAGATAGGAAGACATACTTGGTCTCATTTTGAAGCCTTTGTTTTCTTGTATGTGCTCTTAAAATATCGTGCGTATGTAAAGCCCGTGGTATGCTCAGCAAGGGTTGGAAAGTTACTTGTCTCATATAGACCGTTCTTCAACTTCTGACGCCAATTTACAGAGAAGGCGAGGAGATAGGAAGACATACTTGGTCTCATTTTGAAGCCTTTGTTTTCTTGTATGTGCTCTTAAAATATCGTGCGTATGTAAAGCCCGTGGTATGCTCAGCAAGGGTTGGAAAGTTACTTGTCTCATTTAGACCGTTCTTCAACTTCATAGACACCGTACTTCAACTTCTGACGCCGATTTACAGAGAAGGCGAGGAGATAGAAAGACGTACTTTGTCTTATTTTGAAGCCTTTGTTTTCATGTATGAGCTCCTAGAATATCGTGCGTATGTAAAGCCTGTGGTATGCTCAGCAAGGATTGGAAAGTTACTTGTCTCATATAGACCGTTCTTCAACTTCTGACGCCAATTTACAGAGAAGGCGAGGAGATACGAAGACAAACTTGGTCTCATTTTGAAGCCTTTGTTTTCATGTATGTGCTCTTAAAATATCGTGCGTATGTAAAGCCCGTGGTATGCTCAGCAAGGGTTGGAATAATTACTTTTCTCATATAGACCGTTCTTCAACTTTATAGACACCGTACTTCAACTTCTGACGCCGATTTACAGAGAAGGCGAGGAGATAGGAAAACATACTTGGTCTCATTTTGAAGCCTTTGTTTTCATGTATGTGCTCTTAAAATATCGTGCGTATGTAAAGACTGTGATATGCTCAGCAAGGATTGGAAAGTTACTTGTCTCATATAGACCGTTCTTCAACTTCTGACGCCAATTTACAGAGAAGGCGAGGAGATAGGAAGACATACTTGGTCTCATTTTGAAGCCTTTGTTTTCTTGTATGTGCTCTTAAAATATCGTGCGTATGTAAAGCCCGTGGTATGCTCAGCAAGGGTTGGAAAGTAACTTGTCTCATTTAGACCGTTCTTCAACTTCATAGACACCGTACTTCAACTTCTGACGCCGATTTACAGAGAAGGCGAGGAGATAGAAAGACGTACTTTGTCTTATTTTGAAGCCTTTGTTTTCATGTATGAGCTCCTAGAATATCGTGCGTATGTAAAGCCTGTGGTATGCTCAGCAAGGATTGGAAAGTTACTTGTCTCATATAGACCGTTCTTCAACTTCTGACGCCAATTTACAGAGAAGGCGAGGAGATACGAAGACAAACTTGGTCTCATTTTGAAGCCTTTGTTTTCATGTATGTGCTCTTAAAATATCGTGCGTATGTAAAGCCCGTGGTATGCTCAGCAAGGGTTGGAAAATTACTTTTCTCATATAGACCGTTCTTCAACTTTATAGACACCGTACTTCAACTTCTGACGCCGATTTACAGAGAAGGCGAGGAGATAGGAAAACATACTTGGTCTCATTTTGAAGCCTTTGTTTTCATGTATGTGCTCTTAAAATATCGTGCGTATGTAAAGACTGTGATATGCTTAGCAAGGATTGGAAAGTTACTTGTCTCATATAGACCGTTCTTCAACTTCTGACGCCAATTTACAGAGAAGGCGAGGAGATAGGAAGACATACTTGGTCTCATTTTGAAGCCTTTGTTTTCTTGTATGTGCTCTTAAAATATCGTGCGTATGTAAAGCCCGTGGTATGCTCAGCAAGGGTTGGAAAGTTACTTGTCTCATTTAGACCGTTCTTCAACTTCATAGACACCGTACTTCAACTTCTGACGCCGATTTACAGAGAAGGCGAGGAGATAGAAAGACGTACTTTGTCTTATTTTGAAGCCTTTGTTTTCATGTATGAGCTCCTAGAATATCATGCGTATGTAAAGCCTGTGGTATGCTCAGCAAGGATTGGAAAGTTACTTGTCTCATATAGACCGTTCTTCAACTTCTGACGCCAATTTACAGAGAAGGCGAGGAGATACGAAGACAAACTTGGTCTCATTTTGAAGCCTTTGTTTTCATGTATGTGCTCTTAAAATATCGTGCGTATGTAAAGCCCGTGGTATGCTCAGCAAGGGTTGGAAAATTACTTTTCTCATATAGACCGTTCTTCAACTTTATAGACACCGTACTTCAACTTCTGACGCCGATTTACAGAGAAGGCGAGGAGATAGAAAGACGTACTTTGTCTTATTTTGAAGCCTTTGTTTTCATGTATGAGCTCCTAGAATATCGTGCGTATGTAAAGCCTGTGGTATGCTCAGCAAGGATTGGAAAGTTACTTGTCTCATATAGACCGTTCTTCAACTTCTGACGCCAATTTACAGAGAAGGCGAGGAGATACGAAGACAAACTTGGTCTCATTTTGAAGCCTTTGTTTTCATGTATGTGCTCTTAAAATATCGTGCGTATGTAAAGCCCGTGGTATGCTCAGCAAGGGTTGGAAAATTACTTTTCTCATATAGACCGTTCTTCAACTTTATAGACACCGTACTTCAACTTCTGACGCCGATTTACAGAGAAGGCGACGAGATAGGAAAACATACTTGGTCTCATTTTGAAGCCTTTGTTTTCATGTATGTGCTCTTAAAATATCGTGCGTATCTAAAGACTGTGATATGCTCAGCAAGGATTGGAAAGTTACTTGTCTCATATAGACCGTTCTTCAACTTCTGACGCCAATTTACAGAGAAGGCGAGGAGATAGGAAGACATACTTGGTCTCATTTTGAAGCCTTTGTTTTCATGTATGTGCTCTTAAAATATCGTGCGTATGTAAAGACTGTGATATGCTCAGCAAGGATTGGAAAGTTACTTGTCTCATATAGACAGTTCTTCAACTTCTGACGCCAATTTACAGAGAAGGCGAGGAGATAGAAAAACATACTTGTTCTCATTTTGAAGCCTTTGTTTTCATGTATGTGCTCTTAAAATATCGTGCGTATGTAAAGCCCCTGGTATGCTCAGCAAGGGTTGGAAAATTACTTTTCTCATATAGACCGTTCTTCAACTTTATAGACACCGTACTTCAACTTCTGACGCCGATTTACAGAGAAGGCGAGGAGATAGGAAGACATACTTGGTCTCATTTTGAAGCCTTTGTTTTCAAGTATGTGCTCTTAAAATATCGTGCGTATGTAAAGACTGTGATATGCTCAGCAAGGATTGGAAAGTTACTTGTCTCATATAGACCGTTCTTCAACTTCTGACGCCAATTTACAGAGAAGGCGAGGAGATAGGAAGACATACTTGGTCTCATTTTGAAGCCTTTGTTTTTATGTATGTGCTCTTAAAATATTGTGCGTATGTAAAGCCTGTGGTATGCTCAGCAAGGATTGGAAAGTTACTTGTTTCATATAGACCGTTCTTCAAATTCATAGACACCGTACTTCAACTTCTGACGCCGATTTACAGAGAAGGCGAGGAGATAGAAAGACATACTTGGTCTCATTTTGAAGCCTTTGTTTTCATGTATGTGCTCTTAAAATATCGTGCGTATCTAAAGACTGTGATATGCTCAGCAAGGATTGGAAAGTTACTTGTCTCATATAGACCGTTCTTCAACTTCTGACGCAAATTTACAGAGAAGGCGAGGAGATAGGAAGACATACTTGGTCTCATTTTGAAGCCTTTGTTTTCATGTATGTGCTCTTAAAATATCGTGCGTATGTAAAGACTGTGATATGCTTAGCAAGGATTGGAAAGTTACTTGTCTCATATAGACAGTTCTTCAACTTCTGACGCCAATTTACAGAGAAGGCGAGGAGATAGAAAAACATACTTGTTCTCATTTTGAAGCCTTTGTTTTCATGTATGTGCTTTTAAAATATCGTGCGTATGTAAAGCCCGTGGTATGCTCAGCAAGGGTTGGAAAATTACTTTTCTCATATAGACCGTTCTTCAACTTTATAGACACCGTACTTCAACTTCTGACGCCGATTTACAGAGAAGGCGAGGAGATAGGAAGACATACTTGGTCTCATTTTGAAGCCTTTGTTTTCATGTATGTGCTCTTAAAATATCGTGCGTATGTAAAGACTGTGATATGCTCAGCAAGGATTGGAAAGTTACTTGTCTCATATAGACCGTTCTTCAAATTCTGACGCCAATTTACAGAGAAGGCGAGGAGATAGGAAGACATACTTGGTTTCATTTTGAAGCGTTTGTTTTCATGTATGTGCTCTTAAAATATCGTGCGTATGTAAAGACTGTGATATGCTCAACAAGGATTGGAAAGTTACTTGTCTCATATAGACAGTTCTTCAACTTCTGACGCCAATTTACAGAGAAGGCGAGGAGATAGGAAGACATACTTGGTCTCATTTTGAAGCCTTTGTTTTCATGTATGTGCTCTTAAAATATCGTGCGTATGTAAAGACTGTGATATGCTCAGCAAGGATTGGAAAGTTACTTGTCTCATATAGACCGTTCTTCAATTTCTGACGCCAATTTACAGAGAAGGCGAGGAGATAGGAAGACATACTTGGTCTCATTTTGAAGCCTTTGTTTTTATGTATGTGCTCTTAAAATATTGTGCGTATGTAAAGCCTGTGGTATGCTCAGCAAGGATTGGAAAGTTATTTGTTTCATATAGACCGTTCTTCAAATTCATAGACACCGTACTTCAACTTCTGACGCCGATTTACAGAGAAGGCGAGGAGATAGAAAGACATACTTGGTCTCATTTTGAAGCCTTTGTTTTCATGTATGTGCTCTTAAAATATCGTGCGTATCTAAAGACTGTGATATGCTCAGCAAGGATTGGAAAGTTACTTGTCTCATATAGACCGTTCTTCAACTTCTGACGCCAATTTACAGAGAAGGCGAGGAGATAGGAAGACATACTTGGTCTCATTTTGAAGCCTTTGTTTTCATGTATGTGCTCTTAAAATATCGTGCGTATGTAAAGACTGTGATATGCTCAGCAAGGATTGGAAAGTTACTTGTCTCATATAGACAGTTCTTCAACTTTTGACGCCAATTTACAGAGAAGGCGAGGAGATAGAAAAACATACTTGTTCTCATTTTGAATCCTTTGTTTTCATGTATGTGCTTTTAAAATATCGTGCGTATGTAAAGCCCGTGGTATGCTCAGCAAGGGTTGGAAAATTACTTTTCTCATATAGACCGTTCTTCAACTTTATAGACACCGTACTTCAACTGCTGACGCCGATTTACAGAGAAGGCGAGGAGATAGGAAGACATACTTGGTCTCATTTTGAAGCCTTTGTTTTCATGTATGTGCTCTTAAAATATCGTGCGTATGTAAAGACTGTGATATGCTCAGCAAGGATTGGAAAGTTACTTGTCTCATATAGACCGTTCTTCAAATTCTGACGCCAATTTACAGAGAAGGCGAGGAGATAGGAAGACATACTTGGTCTCATTTTGAAGCCTTTGTTTTCATGTATGTGCTCTTAAAATATCGTGCGTATGTAAAGACTGTGATATGCTCAGCAAGGATTGGAAAGTTACTTGTCTCATATAGACAGTTCTTCAACTTCTGACGCCAATTTACAGAGAAGGCGAGGAGATAGGAAGACATACTTGGTCTCATTTTGAAGCCTTTGTTTTCATGTATGTGCTCTTAAAATATCGTGCGTATGTAAAGACTGTGATATGCTCAGCAAGGATTGGAAAGTTACTTGTCTCATATAGACCGTTCTTCAAATTCTGACGCCAATTTACAGAGAAGGCGAGGAGATAGGAAGACATACTTGGTTTCATTTTGAAGCCTTTGTTTTCATGTATGTGCTCTTAAAATATCGTGCGTATGTAAAGACTGTGATATGCTCAGCAAGGATTGGAAAGTTACTTGTCTCATATAGACAGTTCTTCAACTTCTGACGCCAATTTACAGAGAAGGCGAGGAGATAGGAAGACATACTTGGTCTCATTTTGAAGCCTTTGTTTTCATGTATGTGCTCTTAAAATATCGTGCGTATGTAAAGACTGTGATATGCTCAGCAAGGATTGGAAAGTTACTTGTCTCATATAGACCGTTCTTCAATTTCTGACGCCAATTTACAGAGAAGGCGAGGAGATAGGAAGACATACTTGGTCTCATTTTGAAGCCTTTGTTTTTATGTATGTGCTCTTAAAATATTGTGCGTATGTAAAGCCTGTGGTATGCTCAGCAAGGATTGGAAAGTTATTTGTTTCATATAGACCGTTCTTCAAATTCATAGACACCGTACTTCAACTTCTGACGCCGATTTGCAGAGAAGGCGAGGAGATAGAAAGACATACTTGGTCTCATTTTGAAGCCTTTGTTTTCATGTATGTGCTCTTAAAATATCGTGCGTATCTAAAGACTGTGATATGCTCAGCAAGGATTGGAAAGTTACTTGTCTCATATAGACCGTTCTTCAACTTCTGACGCCAATTTACAGAGAAGGCGAGGAGATAGGAAGACATACTTGGTCTCATTTTGAAGCCTTTGTTTTCATGTATGTGCTCTTAAAATATCGTGCGTATGTAAAGACTGTGATATTCTCAGCAAGGATTGGAAAGTTACTTGTCTCATACAGACAGTTCTTCAACTTCTGACGCCAATTTACAGAGAAGGCGAGGAGATAGAAAAACATACTTGTTCTCATTTTGAAGCCTTTGTTTTCATGTATGTGCTTTTAAAATATCGTGCGTATGTAAAGCCCGTGGTATGCTCAGCAAGGGTTGGAAAATTACTTTTCTCATATAGACCGTTCTTCAACTTTATAGACACCGTACTTCAACTTCTGACGCCGATTTACAGAGAAGGCGAGGAGATAGGAAGGCATACTTGGTCTCATTTTGAAGCCTTTGTTTTCATGTATGTGCTCTTAAAATATCGTGCGTATGTAAAGACTGTGATATGCTCAGCAAGGATTGGAAAGTTACTTGTCTCATATAGACCGTTCTTCAAATTCTGACGCCAATTTACAGAGAAGGCGAGGAGATAGGAAGACATACTTGGTCTCATTTTGAAGCCTTTGTTTTCATGTATGTGCTCTTAAAATATCGTGCGTATGTAAAGACTGTGATATGCTCAGCAAGGATTGGAAAGTTACTTGTCTCATATAGACAGTTCTTCAACTTCTGACGCCAATTTACAGAGAAGGCGAGGAGATAGGAAGACATACTTGGTCTCATTTTGAAGCCTTTGTTTTTATGTATGTGCTCTTAAAATATTGTGCGTATGTAAAGCCTGTGGTATGCTCAGCAAGGATTGGAAAGTTACTTGTTTCATATAGACCGTTCTTCAAATTCATAGACACCGTACTTCAACTTCTGACGCCGATTTACAGAGAAGGCGAGGAGATAGAAAGACATACTTGGTCTCATTTTGAAGCCTTTGTTTTCATGTATGTGCTCTTAAAATATCGTGCGTATCTAAAGACTGTGATATGCTCAGCAAGGATTGGAAAGTTACTTGTCTCATATAGACCGTTCTTCAACTTCTGACGCCAATTTACAGAGAAGGCGAGGAGATAGGAAGACATACTTGGTCTCATTTTGAAGCCTTTGTTTTCATGTATGTGCTCTTAAAATATCGTGCGTATGTAAAGACTGTGATATGCTCAGCAAGGATTGGAAAGTTACTTGTCTCATATAGACCGTTCTTCAACTTCTGACGCCAATTTACAGAGAAGGCGAGGAGATAGGAAGACATACTTGGTCTCATTTTGAAGCCTTTGTTTTTATGTATGTGCTCTTAAAATATTGTGCGTATGTAAAGCCTGTGGTATGCTCAGCAAGGATTGGAAAGTTACTTGTTTCATATAGACCGTTCTTCAAATTCATTGACACCGTACTTCAACTTCTGACGCCGATTTACAGAGAAGGCGAGGAGATAGGAACACATACTTGGTCTCATTTTGAAGCCTTTGTTTTCATGTATGTGCTTTTAAAATATCGTGCGTATGTAAAGCCCGTGGTATGCTCAGCAAGGGTTGGAAAATTACTTTTCTCATATAGACCGTTCTTCAACTTTATAGACACCGTACTTCAACTGCTGACGCCGATTTACAGAGAAGGCGAGGAGATAGGAAGACATACTTGGTCTCATTTTGAAGCCTTTGTTTTCATGTATGTGCTCTTAAAATATCGTGCGTATGTAAAGACTGTGATATGCTCAGCAAGGATTGGAAAGTTACTTGTCTCATATATGTTGGAGACTGCAAACTGCGTAGGTGCCTTTTTCCCTCATATGGCAACCCTGTGTTCTCCCCCCTCTCTCAGCTGCTCAAGGGTGCTCTCCCTCTCCCTCGTTCAGTCTTGTGTTGGATGTCCTGAGCGCGACTTCTCGTCCTCTGTGTTTGAACGGTAGTACGAATAAAGTCTAATTCTCTGTGTTATACTTGTGGATACTGCTTTATTTAAGTAGAGTAAGATACGATTTGCAACAGGTTATGGGCCCAGATACGTGAAACTCTTGAGAAAACTAAATTTGTATTTTCTTTGTCTGTATCTACTTTTTTGCAGTGTAAAATGGCAGGACAGGACAATCGCCCCAGTTATACAGGAGTGAGATTTGATGGAACAAATTTTCAATCGTGGCAGTTTGGAGTCAAGCTAATTCTTCAGAGTGAAGACCTGTGGAACATTGTAAAAGGGCAAGAGCTGAAGCCTCAGCCGGTAATTTTCTTTTGTTTCCTATCTTTCTGTTTAAAAGCTGTAAACCTGCGTGTGAGTGTGAGGGAGTGCGTGTGCGTTAAATTTAATTGCTATTTGCTCTATTAATGTCATGTAATACCGGGTAGAGTGATTTTTCTCTAAAAGGCCTCGGGCACTCACGTGGTGCTGCCCGATGAAGTAACACTTAGTTCATCACACTCACACCAGGAGGCACCACTTGAACACGGCTTAGCCGGCAGAAGAGTTGATAGATAGCCTCGGACAGACAACCAGACAAGTTTTATTTACCCCAATATAGATAATAATTTTGTATTACTTGTTAAGTTGCTACCTCGTAAGTGTGATACTGATCTACCACACTGCTATGTGTGAGAGTGATTTACCACACTGATGTGTGAGAGTGATTTACCACACTAGGGGTGTGAGATAAAGGACAGGAGAAACTCAAGACCTATTCTTGTTTCTTAAACTTAGATTCTGGATGGACAGCAAGTTACAAATGCAGCAGTAATCAACACCTGGGAGAAGAAAAATACTTCCGCGATGAGGATCATCTATTCATCAGTTCATGAAGGCAAGTCGAGGACTCTCATGGCCTGTGACCTGGCCCAAGAAATGTGGAGTAAGATGGAAGCCGAGTATTCAGAGACAACTGAAGAAAGTGTTCCAGTGCTGTGGAGAAAATTCTATGGAGCAAAGTTTCAAAGAGGTTTCCGATCTACTTTATTCATCCCTCGGAGCTGAGACTAAATTAATTATCTGTAAACTAGGGCAAAGTGTCATGGAGTTTATGACCGAGATGGAGCAGATTGTCTCCCGTCTGAGGGCGACTAATGGAATCACGATTGAGGACGAGCAAATCATTACGCAAGTACTAATGGCTCTCCCGTCTAGCCTGAAACTGGCTTTTGTTGTGGCCTGGGATAGCACACCAAAACAAGAAAGGACGCTGAAAAATTTGACGACACGTCTTCTCAAAATGGAAAAGAACCTCAAGCAAAGTGAAGAAGAAAGAACATCTGATGCACTAGTGAGCCTAAAAGACGAAAAGAAGAAACCAGAAGTGTCGGAAGAACAAGCCTTTCCGGCTCGAGACAACAGAAGGACGGGGCAGAATAAAGACAAACGAAGATGCTGGGAGTGCGGTGATGACTCTCATGTCAGATCAAGATGTCGGGTCTTCAAGCGACGCATGGAGAAAGAGAGATATGAATACGATCGTGATTCAAAAAGGAGAAGGCGCGACTCATCACCAGAAAATGAACAAGAAGTATGATGACAGAGACAAGAGGCGTGACAATGAAAATAGAAGAGATGACAACAGAGATCGGAGAGAACACAGCTATTCGGTGACGATGGGTGATGGCAACACCAAGACGACAGGGTGGTATGCAGACTCAGGAGCTACTCAACATATGACGGGTAACCGGGAGCTACTCACCAACTTTGTACCAGTTCATCATGACAAGTGGACCGTGTCCGGGATCGGAGAAGCGAAACTCTTGGTTGCTGGTCAGGGAGATGTAAACCTCAACGCTACTGTAAATGGCCATACCCTCAATGGTGATTATTGGTAGTCCTCATTAAAGAAATAGCATCTTATTTTTATTTCCTCTCTTTTCTCAAAGGAACCATGAGAGGAGTACTGTATGTACCAGGTCTTGGGATCAATCTCTATTCTATTGGGTCGGCTACTGATGCTGGCATAGAAGTCCTCTTTAGTAACAATATTGTCTCCTTCTCAAGAGAAGGAACAACAATTATGGAAGGAAGAAGATCTGGAAAAGAAGCTCTCTACTATCTGGACATCAAAGCAATAGAACACAACGTGAGAACTGACAGAGCCCTGAAGGCCGCCCACGTTGAGCCTCTTACCCTCTGGCATCAACGCCTAGGACACCTCAACAACAAAACAGTCCTGAAGATGGCTTCGCTTGGGTGTGTGAGAGGATTAGCACTGTTCAACGATATTCGCTCACCAAGCCACTGCCATGGATGCCTTCTAGGGAAGATGTGTAGGTCTCCTTTCTCGTCTACCCGCCTCAAGACAACCCATGTTGGGCAGGTTATACACTCAGATGTGTGTGGCCCCATGGAGGTAGCTACACCAAGTGGAGAACGCTACTATGTTGTCTTTAAAGATGACTACTCTGCCTGGTGTGAAGTCCAACTTCTAAAACAAAAATCGGAAGTACCCATCATCTTCAAGAATTTTGCTGCAAAGCTAAAAGCTGAAACTGACAAAAAGGCAACTATTCAACTGTACTGACTCCCAGATTTGCTCTTATTAACCAAATTATTACTGTTCTTAGATTAAAACTTTACGGTCAGACGGAGGAGGAGAGTTCTGCGGAAATGATTTTCGGAACTGGCTAGCAAATGCTGGGATTGCCCATGAAATTACACCGCCGTATAGCCCACAACTAAATGGAGTTGCCGAGAGGTCCATCAGGACGATTACAGAGTCTGCTAGAAGTCAAATGCACGGAAAGAACATTCCTCTTCAGTTCTGGGGCATGGCAGTACAATGTGCAGCATACATCCAAAATCGGATAACATCCAGCACCAGCAATACTACCCCTTATGAGTACTGGTACAGGAAGAAGCCAGATGTTTCCCACCTCAAGATCTTCGGCTGCCGTGCGTTTGTACACGTACCTGATGAAAAGAGAAGAAAGTTGGACCCCAAGGCTACAGAAGGCGCGATGATGGGATATCTAGAAAGGTCCTCAAGCTGCTATAAGATCTGGGACCCCATCGCCAAAAGATTGATTATCACCAGAGATGTTATCTTTGAGGAGGATGCCGTGATGAAGCTGGAAGGATCAGACAACGTTAAAGAAGAGGATTACTATTCTATCTTCCCCACCTATGATGACTCAACGCGACTAGATGAGCGTGCACCTGTAAATCAAGTAGTGGAAGGTGAAGAGAGAGTTGTAAATCCGCCGGAAAATGTTCGTGATATCAACCCTCCGATTGATCGAGACGTCAACGTACAAGAAAATAATCGACAACAACCTGATCAACTGGCTGACCAGCCCAGAGATGATGATGACGATGACCTCTTTGGTGATTTCTTTCATGGATGGGAAGATCCACCTGCAATTGTTCCAGCCGCTCAACCCCGAAGATCACAAAGAACTCCCAAACCAACTGAGGAGTATCGTCAGTTTAGGGGATACAAGTCTGACCTGCCGGCGACATCAAATGGGTCAGCTGATGGAACATCGTGTCCTCCAACTAAGACATTCGGGAAGCAGGATCTTACTTTCAAAGAAGCACTATCGTCAGAAGAGGGAGAACTTTGGAAAGCGGCCATGGATGAAGAATATGCATCTCTCATGAAGAATAATACGTGGCAACTTGTCCCACTACCTTCCGGACGTGTCCCGATCAAATGCAGATGGGTGTTTGATATCAAGGCAGGGTATGAAGGAGTACCAGAGCGTTACAAGGCCAGACTGGTTGCGTTGGGTTGCTCTCAGAAGCCCGGAGTTGATTTCAATCAAACTTTTGCCCCAGTGGTTAAACTTTCGACGCTCCGTCTTATTCTCGCCCTAATCGCCGCTCATGATCTAGAGGTGCTACAAGTCGACGTCAAGACGGCCTTCCTGAATGGTCAGCTAAATGAAGAGATATACATGCGCCAACCAGAAGGTTACGCCATTCAAGGACGTGAGAAAGAGGTATGCCGCCTGACAAGAAGTCTCTATGGGCTGAGACAGGCGCCACGAGCCTGGAATATTGAACTGAACGATGCCATTATTCAATATGGCCTTGTTCGCTCTGAAGAAGATCAATGTGTCTACCATCGTACTCAAGGACGGGAGTGGATTATAGCTATCTTCTTTGTAGACGATGGACTTATCTGCGGGACCAACAAGAAAATTATCGAAGATTTTGTTGACCACTTCAAATCCAAGTTCGAGATACGTACCCTGCCAGTAGGCCGCTTTCTTGGCATAACAATTGATCGAGATAGAAGCAAGAGGCGTTTAAGCATCACGCAACCGGAGTCTATAGAAGCTATGCTCAACAAGTTCAAGATGAGTGACTGCAAAAGTGTTGCCACCCCTGCTGAACCCGGCTTGAAGCTCTCTCTTGACATGTCACCAAAAACCGACAAGGAAAGAGATGAGATGAGATTAATTCCATATAAGGAAGCGGTTGGAGCCCTCCTCTACATTTCCACAACAACGAGGCCGGATATTTCTTATGCGGTGGGCCAAGTGGCTAAATTCAATCATAATCCCGGAATTCAACACTGGAAGGCGGTAAAACGGATTTTTCGATACTTGGCTGGAACCCGAAAGCATGGAATATTCTTCTCCTCCAAGGAAGATCAAGGAGTGATTGGCTTTACCGATGCTGATCACGCTGGTGACCTGGACGATAGGGGGTCTACATCGGGGTGTGCCTTTATCTGCCATGGTGGAGCAATTTCCTGGTTTAGCCGGAAGCAGAATTGCACATCCCTTTCTACAACCGAAGCGGAATTCTTAGCTGGTGGAGAAGCGGCCAAAGAAGCTACCTGGATCAGAGCGTTCCTTGGAGAAATTCAGAAGAGAGGACCAGAAGCAATTCCACTCTATTGCGACAATCAAGGAGCTATTCGTGTGGCAAACAATCCAGAGCTTCACAAGAAGATGAAACACGTTGAGCTACGCTTCCGTTTTGTTCAACAGGCACAGAAAACCGGAGTAATTGACGCCCGCTACGTTGAGTCCCGGAATCAAGTGGCAGATATTCTCACAAAGGCCTTACCTGCTCCAAGCTTTCAATATCTTAGGCTGAAGCTGGGAGTAACGGATAAATGGACGAATGAAGACGGGCAGTAATTTTTTTTTTTGTGTTATTGTTTGCTTTGTTCTACTCTCAAAAGATCTCAAACTCTGCTGTTGTTGTTCCCTGTTATCTAAGTCAGTTGTTGAGAGAAGGAGCATAGCTTTTTTTTTTGTTTTGGAGCCAGTTCTTTTTGTTCATCTCTTATTCAAAGCTTATTCAATGTGGGATATGAGGGAATCAGTTTGAGGGGAGGTGTTGGAGACTGCAAACTGCGTAGGTGCCTTTTTTCCCTCATATGGCAACCCTGTGTTCTCCCCCCTCTCTCAGCTGCTCAAGGGTGCTCTCCCTCTCCCTCGTCCAGTCTTGTGTTGGATGTCCTGAGCGCTACTTCTCGTCCTCTGTGTTTGAACGGTAGTACGAATAAAGTCTAATTCTCTGTGTTATACTTGTGGATACTGCTTTATTTAAGTAGAGTAAGATACGATTTCCAACAATATAGACCGTTCTTCAAATTCTGACGCCAATTTACAGAGAAGGCGAGGAGATAGGAAGACATACTTGGTCTCATTTTGAAGCCTTTGTTTTCATGTATGTGCTCTTAAAATATCGTGCGTATGTAAAGACTGTGATATGCTCAGCAAGGATTGGAAAGTTACTTGTCTCATATAGACAGTTCTTAAACTTCTGACGCCAATTTACAGAGAAGGCGAGGAGATAGGAAGACATACTTGGTCTCATTTTGAAGCCTTTGTTTTCATGTATGTGCTCTTAAAATATCGTGCGTATGTAAAGACTGTGATATGCTCAGCAAGGATTGTAAAGTTACTTGTCTCATATAGACCGTTCTTCAACTTCTGACGCCAATTTACAGAGAAGGCGAGGAGATAGGAAGACATACTTGGTCTCATTTTGAAGCCTTTGTTTTTATGTATGTGCTCTTAAAATATTGTGCGTATGTAAAGCCTGTGGTATGCTCAGCAAGGATTGGAAAGTTACTTGTTTCATATAGACCGTTCTTCAAATTCATAGACACCGTACTTCAACTTCTGACGCCGATTTACAGAGAAGGCGAGGAGATAGAAAGACATACTTGGTCTCATTTTGAAGCCTTTGTTTTCATGTATGTGCTCTTAAAATATCGTGC
The DNA here is from genome assembly GCA_022539655.2 of Ceriodaphnia dubia. Taxonomy (NCBI): domain Eukaryota; kingdom Metazoa; phylum Arthropoda; class Branchiopoda; order Diplostraca; family Daphniidae; genus Ceriodaphnia; species Ceriodaphnia dubia. The sequence continues at coordinate 640,917 of JAKUCG020000165.1, forward strand.
GTATCTAAAGACTGTGATATGCTCAGCAAGGATTGGAAAGTTACTTGTCTCATATAGACCGTTCTTCAACTTCTGACGCCAATTTACAGAGAAGGCGAGGAGATAGGAAGACATACTTGGTCTCATTTTGAAGCCTTTGTTTTCATGTATGTGCTCTTAAAATATCGTGCGTATGTAAAGACTGTGATATGCTCAGCAAGGATTGGAAAGTTACTTGTCTCATATAGACAGTTCTTCAACTTCTGACGCCAATTTACAGAGAAGGCGAGGAGATAGAAAAACATTCTTGTTCTCATTTTGAAGCCTTTGTTTTCATGTATGTGCTTTTAAAATATCGTGCGTATGTAAAGCCCGTGGTATGCTCAGCAAGGGTTGGAAAATTACTTTTCTCATATAGACCGTTCTTCAACTTTATAGACACCGTACTTCAACTTCTGACGCCTATTTACAGAGAAGGCGAGGAGATAGGAAGACATACTTGGTCTCATTTTGAAGCCTTTGTTTTCATGTATGTGCTCTTAAAATATCGTGCGTATGTAAAGACTGTGATATGCTCAGCAAGGATTGGAAAGTTACTTGTCTCATATAGACCGTTCTTCAACTTCTGACGCCAATTTACAGAGAAGGCGAGGAGATAGGAAGACATACTTGGTCTCATTTTGAAGCCTTTGTTTTCATGTATGTGCTCTTAAAATATCGTGCGTATGTAAAGACTGTGATATGCTCAGCAAGGATTGGAAAGTTACTTGTCTCATATAGACAGTTCTTCAACTTCTGACGCCAATTTACAGAGAAGGCGAGGAGATAGGAAGACATACTTGGTCTCATTTTGAAGCCTTTGTTTTCATGTATGTGCTTTTAAAATATCGTGCGTATGTAAAGCCCGTGGTATGCTCAGCAAGGGTTAAAATGTTACTTGTTTCATATAGACCGTTCTTCAACTTCATAGACACCGTACTTCAACTTCTGACGCCGATTTACAGAGAAGGCGAGGAGATAGAAAGACATACTTGGTCTCATTTTGAAGCCTTTGTTTTCATGAATGTGCTCTTAAAATATCGTGCGTATGTAAAGCCCGTGGTATGCTCAGCAAGGGTTGGAAAGTTACTTTTCTCATATAGACCGTTCTTCAACTTCATAGACACCGTTCTTCAACTTCTGATGCCAATTTACAGAGAAGGCGAGGAGATAGGAAGACATACTTGGTCTCATTTTGAAGCCTTTGTTTTCTTGTATGTGCTCTTAAAATATCGTGCGTATGTAAAGCCCGTGGTATGCTCAGCAAGGGTTGGAAAGTTACTTGTCTCATTTAGACCGTTCTTCAACTTCATAGACACCGTACTTCAACTTCTGACGCCGATTTACAGAGAAGGCGAGGAGATAGAAAGACGTACTTTGTCTCATTTTGAAGCCTTTGTTTTCATGTATGTGCTCTTGAAATATCGTGCGTATGTAAAGACTGTGATATGCTCAGCAAGGAATGGAAAGTTACTTGTCTCATATCGACCGTTCTTCAACTTCTGACGCCAATTTACAGAGAAGGCGAGGAGATAGGAAGACATACTTGGTCTCATTTTGAAGCCTTTGTTTTTATGTATGTGCTCTTAAAATATTGTGCGTATGTAAAGCCTGTGGTATGCTCAACAAGGATTGGAAAGTTACTTGTTTCATATAGACCGTTCTTCAAATTTATAGACACCGTACTTCAACTTCTGACGCCGATTTACAGAGAAGGCGAGGAGATAGAAAGACATACTTGGTCTCATTTTGAAGCCTTTGTTTTCATGTATGTGCTCTTAAAATATCGTGCGTATGTAAAGACTGTGATATGCTCAGCAAGGATTGGAAAGTTACTTGTCTCATATAGACCGTTCTTCATCTTCTGACGCCGATTTACAGAGAAGGCGAGGAGATAGAAAGACATACTTGGTCTCATTTTGAAGCCTTTGTTTTCATGTATGTGCTCTTAAAATATCGTGCGTATCTAAAGACTGTGATATGCTCAGCAAGGATTGGAAAGTTACTTGTCTCATATAGACCGTTCTTCAACTTCTGACGCCAATTTACAGAGAAGGTGAGGAGATAGGAAGACATACTTGGTCTCATTTTGAAGCCTTTGTTTTCATGTATGTGCTCTTAAAATATCGTGCGTATGTAAAGACTGTGATATGCTCAGCAAGGATTGGAAAGTTACTTGTCTCATATAGACAGTTCTTCAACTTCTGACGCCAATTTACAGAGAAGGCGAGGAGATAGGAAGACATACTTGGTCTCATTTTGAAGCCTTTGTTTTCATGTATGTGCTCTTAAAATATCGTGCGTATGTAAGCCTGTGGTGCGCTCATTAAGGATTGGAAAATTACTTGTCTCAAAAAGACCGTTATTCAACTTCTGACGCCAATTTACAGAGATGGCGAGGAGATAGAAAAACATACTTGGTCTCATTTTGAAGCCTTTGTTTTCATGTATGTGCTCTTAAAATATCGTGCGTATGTAAAGACTGTGATATGCTCAGCAAGGATTGGAAAGTTACTTGTCTCATATAGACCGTTCTTCAACTTCTGACGCCAATTTACAGAGAAGGCAAGGAGATAGGAAGACATACTTGGTCTCATTTTGAAGCCTTTGTTTTCTTGTATGTGCTCTTAAAATATCGTGCGTATCTAAAGACTGTGATATGCTCAGCAAGGATTGGAAAGTTACTTGTCTCATATAGACCGTTCTTCAACTTCTGACGCCAATTTACAGAGAAGGCGAGGAGATAGGACGACATACTTGGTCTCATTTTGAAGCCTTTGTTTTCATGTATGTGCTCTTAAAATATCGTGCGTATGTAAAGACTCTGATATGATCAGCAAGGATTGGAAAGTTACTTTTTTCATATAGACCGTTCTTCAACTTCACAGACACCGTACTTCAACTTCTGACGCCGATTTAAAGAGAAGGCGAGAAGATCGAAAGACATACTTGGTCTCATTTTGAAGCCTTTGTTTTCATGTATGTGCTCTAAAAATATCGTGCGTATGTAAGCCTGTGGTGTGCTCATTAAGGATTGGAAAATTACTTGTCTCAAAAAGACCGTTATTCAACTTCTGACGCCAATTTACAGAGATGGCGAGGAGATAGGAAGACATACTTGGTCTCATTTCGAAGCCTTTGTTTTCATGTATGTGCTCTTAAAATAACGTGCGTATGTAAAGACTGTGATATGCTCAGCAAGGATTGGAAAGTTACTTGTCTCATATAGACCGTTCTTCAACTTCATAGACACCGTACTTCAACTTCTGACGCCGATTTAAAGAGAAGGCGAGAAGATAGAAAGACATACTTGGTCTCATTTTGAAGCCTTTGTTTTCATGTATGTGCTCTAAAAAATATCGTGCGTATGTAAGCCTGTGGTGTGCTCATTAAGGATTGGAAAATTACTTGTCTCAAAAAGACCGTTATTCAACTTCTGACGCCAATTTACAGAGATGGCGAGGAGATAGAAAAACATACTTGGTCTCATTTTGAAGCCTTTGTTTTCATGTATGTGCTCTTAAAATATCGTGCGTATGTAAAGACTGTGGTATGCTCAGCAAGTATTGTAAAGTTACTTGTCTCATATAGACCGTTCTTCAACTTCTGACGCCAATTTACAGAGAAGGCCAGGAGATAGGAAAACATACTTGGTCTCATTTTGAAGCTTTTGTTTTTAGGTATGTGCTCTTAAAATATTGTGCGTATGTAAAGAATCTGGTATGCTCAGCAAGGATTGGAAAGTTACTTGTTTCATATAGACCGTTCTTCAACTTCATAGACACCGTTCTTCAATTTTGACGCCGATTTACAGAGAAGGCGAAGAGATAGAAAGACGTACTTGGTCTCATTTTGAAGCCTTTGTTTTCATGTATGTGCTTTTAAAATATCGTGCGTATGTAAAGACTCTGGTATGCCCAGCAAGGATTGGAAAATTACTTGTCTCAAATAGACCGTTCTTCAACTTCTGACGCCAATTTACAGAGAAGGCGAGGAGATAGAAAAACATACTTGGTCTCATTTTGAAGCCTTTGTTTTCATGTATGTGCTTTTAATATATCGTGCGTATGTAAAGCCCGTGGTATGCTCAGCAAGGGTTAAAATGTTACTTGTTTCATATAGACCGTTCTTCAAATTCATAGACACCGTTCTTCAACTTCTGACGCCGATTTACAGAGAAGGCGAGGAGATAGAAAGACATACTTGGTCTCATTTTGAAGCCTTTGTTTTCATGTTTGTGCTCTTAAAATATCGTGCGTATGTAAAGACTGTGATATGCTCAGCAAGGATTGGAAAGTTACTTGTCTCATATAGACCGTTCTTCATCTTCTGACGCCGATTTACAGAGAAGGCGAGGAGATAGAAAGACATACTTGGTCTCATTTTGAAGCCTTTGTTTTCATGTATGTGCTCTTAAAATATTGTGCGTATGTAAAGACTATGGTATGCTCAGCAAGGATTGGAAAGTTACTTGTCTCATATAGACCGTTCTTCAACTTCTGACGCCAATTTACAGAGAAGGCAAGGAGATAGGAAGACATACTTGGTCTCATTTTGAAGCCTTTGTTTTCATGTATGTGCTCTTAAAATATCGTGCGTATGTAAAGCCCGTGGTATGCTCAGCAAGGGTTAAAATGTTACTTGTTTCATATAGACCGTTCTTCAAATTCATAGACACCGTACTTCAACTTCTGACGCCGATTTACAGAGAAGGCGAGGAGATAGAAAGACATACTTGGTCTCATTTTGAAGCCTTTGTTTTCTTGTATGTGCTCTTAAAATATCGTGCGTATGTAAAGACTGTGGTATGCTCAGCAAGTATTGGAAAGTTACTTGTCTCATATAGACCGTTCTTCAACTTCTGACGCCAATTTACAGAGAAGGCCAGGAGATAGGAAAACATACTTGGTCTCATTTTGAAGCTTTTGTTTTTAGGTATGTGCTCTTAAAATATTGTGCGTATGTAAAGAATATGGTATGCTCAGCAAGGATTGGAAAGTTACTTGTTTCATATAGACCGTTCTTCAACTTCATAGACACCGTTCTTCAATTTTGACGCCGATTTACAGAGAAGGCGAAGAGATAGAAAGACGTACTTGGTCTCATTTTGAAGCCTTTGTTTTCATGTATGTGCTTTTAAAATATCGTGCGTATGTAAAGACTCTGGTATGCCCAGCAAGGATTGGAAAATTACTTGTCTCAAATAGACCGTTCTTCAACTTCTGACGCCAATTTACAGAGAAGGCGAGGAGATAGAAAAACATACTTGGTCTCATTTTGAAGCCTTTGTTTTCATGTATGTGCTTTTAATATATCGTGCGTATGTAAAGCCCGTGGTATGCTCAGCAAGGGTTAAAATGTTACTTGTTTCATATAGACCGTTCTTCAAATTCATAGACACCGTACTTCAACTTCTGACGCCGATTTACAGAGAAGGCGAGGAGATAGAAAGACATACTTGGTCTCATTTTGAAGCCTTTGTTTTCTTGTATGTGCTCTTAAAATATCGTGCGTATGTAAAGACTGTGGTATGCTCAGCAAGTATTGGAAAGTTATTTGTCTCATATAGACCGTTCTTCAACTTCTGACGCCAATTTACAGAGAAGGCCAGGAGATAGGAAAACATACTTGGTCTCATTTTGAAGCTTTTGTTTTTTGGTATGTGCTCTTAAAATATTGTGCGTATGTAAAGACTATGGTATGCTCAGCAAGGATTGGAAAGTTACTTGTTTCATATAGACCGTTCTTCAACTTCATAGACACCGTTCTTCAATTTTGACGCCGATTTACAGAGAAGGCGAGGAGATAGAAAAACATACTTGGTCTCATTTTAAAGCTTTTGTTTTCATGTATGTGCTTTTAAAATATCGTGCGTATGTAAAGCCCGTGGTATGCTCAGCAAGGGTTAAAATGTTACTTGTTTCATATAGACCGTTCTTCAAATTCATAGACACCGTACTTCAACTTCTGACGCCGATTTACAGAGAAGGCGAGGAGATAGGAAGGCATACTTGGTCTCATTTTGAAGCCTTTGTTTTCATGTATGTGCTCTTAAAATATCGTGCGTATGTAAAGACTGTGATATGCTCAGCAAGGATTGGAAAGTTACTTGTCTCATATAGACCGTTCTTCAACTTCTGACGCCAATTTACAGAGAAGGCGAGAAGATAGGAAGACATACTTGGTCTCATTTTGAAGCCTTTTTTTTCATGTATGTGCTCTAAAAATATCGTGCGTATGTAAAGACTGTGATATGCTCAGCAAGGATTGGAAAGTTACTTGTCTCATATAGACCGTTCTTCAACATCTGACGTCAATTTACAGAGAAGGCGAGGTGATAGGAAGACATAGTTGGTCTCATTTTGAAGCCTTTGTTTTCATGTATGTGCTCTTAAAATATCGTGCGTATGTAAAGCCCGTGGTATGCTCAGCAAGGGTTGGAAAGTTACTTTTCTCATATAGACCGTTCTTCAACTTCATAGACACCGTACTTCAACTTCTGACGCCGATTTACAGAGAAGGCGAGGAGATAGAAAGACATACTTGGTCTCATTTTGAAGCCTTTGTTTTCATGTATGTGCTCTTAAAATATCGTGCGTATGTAAAGACTGTGATATGCTCAGCAAGGATTGGAAAGTTACTTGTCTCATATAGACCGTTCTTCAACTTCTGACGCCAATTTACAGAGAAGGCGAGGAGATAGGAAGACATACTTGGTCTCATTTTGAAGCCTTTTTTTCATGTATGTGCTTTTAAAATATCGTGCGAATGTAAAGCCCGTGGTATGCTCAGCAAGGGTTAAAATGTTACTTGTTTCATATAGACCGTTCTTCAAATTCATAGACACCGTACTTCAACTTCTGACGCCGATTTACAGAGAAGGCGAGGAGATAGAAAGACATACTTGGTCTCATTTTGAAGCCTTTGTTTTCATGTATGTGCTCTTAAAATATCGTGCGTATGTAAAGACTGTGATATGCTCAGCAAGGATTGGAAAGTTACTTGTCTCATATAGACCGTTCTTCAACTTCTGACGCCAATTTACAGAGAAGGCGAGGAGATAGGAAGACATAGTTGGTCTCATTTTGAAGCCTTTGTTTACATGTATGTGCTATTAAAATATCGTGCGTATGTAAAGACTGTGATATGCTCAGCAAGGATTGGAAAGTTATTTGTCTCATATAGACCGTTCTTCAACTTCTGACGCCAATTTACAGAGAAGGCGAGGAGATAGGAAGACATACTTGGTCTCATTTTGAAGCCTTTGTTTTCATGTATGTGCTCTTAAAATATCGTGCGTATGTAAAGCCCGTGGTATGCTCAGCAAGGGTTGGAAAGTTACTTTTCTCATATAGACCGTTCTTCAACTTCATAGACACCGTACTTCAACTTCTGACGCCGATTTACAGAGAAGGCGAGGAGATAGAAAGACATACTTGGTCTCATTTTGAAGCCTTTGTTTACATGTATGTGCTCTCAAAATATCGTGCGTATGTAAAGACTGTGATATGCTCAGCAAGGATTGGAAAGTTATTTGTCTCATATAGACCGTTCTTCAACTTCTGACGCCGATTTACAGAGAAGGCGAGGAGATAGAAAGACATACTTCGTCTCATTTTGAAGCCTTTGTTTTCATGTATGTGCTCTTAAAATATCGTGCGTATGTAAAGACTGTGATATGCTCAGCAAGGATTGGAAAGTTACTTGTCTCATATAGACCGTTCTTCAACTTCTGACGCCAATTTACAGAGAAGGCGAGGAGATAGAAAAACATACTTGGTCTCATTTTGAAGCCTTTGTTTTCATGTATGTGCTTTTAAAATATCGTGCGAATGTAAAGCCCGTGGTATGCTCAGCAAGAGTTAAAATGTTACTTGTTTCATATAGACCATTCTTCAAATTCATAGACACCGTACTTCAACTTCTGACGCCGATTTACAGAGAAGGCGGGGAGATAGAAAGACATACTTGGTCTCATTTTGAAGCCTTTGTTTTCATGTTTGTGCTCTTAAAATATCGTGCGTATGTAAAGACTGTGATATGCTCAGCAAGGATTGGAAAGTTACTTGTCTCATATAGACCGTTCTTCAACTTCTGACGCCAATTTACAGAGAAGGCGAGGAGATAGGAAGACATACTTGGTCTCATTTTGAAGCCTTTTTTTCATGTATGTGCTCTAAAAATATCGTGCGTATGTAAAGACTGTGATATGCTCAGCAAGGATTGGAAAGTTACTTGTCTCATATAGACCGTTCTTCAACTTCTGACGCCAATTTACAGAGAAGGCGAGGAGATAGGAAGACATAGTTGGTCTCATTTTGAAGCCTTTGTTTACATGTATGTGCTATTAAAATATCGTGCGTATGTAAAGACTGTGATATGCTCAGCAAGGATTGGAAAGTTATTTGTCTCATATAGACCGTTCTTCAACTTCTGACGCCAATTTACAGAGAAGGCGAGGAGATAGGAAGACATACTTGGTCTCATTTTGAAGCCTTTGTTTTCATGTATGTGCTCTTAAAATATCGTGCGTATGTAAAGCCCGTGGTATGCTCAGCAAGGGTTGGAAAGTTACTTTTCTCATATAGACCGTTCTTCAACTTCATAGACACCGTACTTCAACTTCTGACGCCGATTTACAGAGAAGGCGAGGAGATAGAAAGACGTACTTGGTCTCATTTTGAAGCCTTTGTTTTCATGTATGTGCTCTTAAAATATCGTGCGTATGTAAAGACTGTGATATGCTCAACAAGGATTGGAAAGTTACTTGTCTCATATAGACCGTTCTTCAACTTCTGACGCCAATTTACAGAGAAGGCGAGGAGATAGGAAGACATATTTGGTCTCATTTTGAAGCCTTTGTTTACATGTATGTGCTCTTAAAATATCGTGCGTATGTAAAGACTGTGATATGCTCAGCAAGGATTGGAAAGTTATTTGTCTCATATAGACCGTTCTTCAACTTCTGACGCCGATTTACAGAGAAGGCGAGGAGATAGAAAGACATACTTCGTCTCATTTTGAAGCCTTTGTTTTCATGTATGTGCTCTTAAAATATCGTGCGTATGTAAAGACTGTGATATGCTCAGCAAGGATTGGAAAGTTACTTGTCTCATATAGACCGTTCTTAAACTTCTGACGCCAATTTACAGAGAAGGCGAGGAGATAGAAAAACATACTTGGTCTCATTTTGAAGCCTTTGTTTTCATGTATGTGCTTTTAAAATATTGTGCGAATGTAAAGCCCGTGGTATGCTCAGCAAGGGTTAAAATGTTACTTGTTTCATATAGACCGTTCTTCAAATTCATAGACACCGTACTTCAACTTCTGACGCCGATTTACAGAGAAGGCGGGGAGATAGAAAGACATACTTGGTCTCATTTTGAAGCCTTTGTTTTCATGTTTGTGCTCTTAAAATATCGTGCGTATGTATAGACTGTGATATGCTCAGCAAGGATTGGAAAGTTACTTGTCTCATATAGACCGTTCTTCAACTTCTGACGCCAATTTACAGAGAAGGCGAGGAGATAGGAAGACATACTTGGTCTCATTTTGAAGCCTTTTTTTCATGTATGTGCTCTAAAAATATCGTGCGTATGTAAAGACTGTGATATGCTCAGCAAGGATTGGAAAGTTACTTGTCTCATATAGACCGTTCTTCAACTTCTGACGCCAATTTACAGAGGAGGCGAGGAGATAGGAAGACATAGTTGGTCTCATTTTGAAGCCTTTGTTTACATGTATGTACTCTTAAAATATCGTGCGTATGTAAAGACTGTGATATGCTCAGCAAGGATTGGAAAGTTATTTGTCTCATATAGACCGTTCTTCAACTTCTGACGCCAATTTACAGAGAAGGCGAGGAGATAGGAAGACATACTTGGTCTCATTTTGAAGCCTTTGTTTTCATGTATGTGCTCTTAAAATATCGTGCGTATGTAAAGACTGTGATATGCTCAACAAGGATTGGAAAGTTACTTGTCTCATATAGACCGTTCTTCAACTTCTGACGCCAATTTACAGAGAAGGCGAGGAGATAGGAAGACATACTTGGTCTCATTTTGAAGCCTTTGTTTTCAGGTATGTGCTCTTGAAATATCGAGCGTATGTAAAGAATTTGATATGCTCAGCAAGGATTGGAAAGTTACTTGTTTCATATAGACCGTTCTTCAACTTCTGACGCCAATTTACAGAGAAGGCGAAGAGATAGAAAGACGTACTTGGTCTCATTTTGAAGCCTTTGTTTTCATGTATGTGGTTTTAAAATATCGTGCGTATGTAAAGACTCTGGTATGCCCAGCAAGGATTGGAAAATTACTTGTCTCAAATAGACCGTTCTTCAACTTCTGACGCCAATTTACAGAGAAGGCGAGGAGATAGAAAAACATACTTGGTCTCATTTTGAAGCCTTTGTTTTCATGTATGTGCTTTTAAAATATCGTGAGTATGTAAAGCCCGTGGTATGCTCAGCAAGGGTTAAAATGTTACTCTTTTCATATAGACCGTTCTTCAAATTCATAGACACCGTACTTTAACTTCTGACGCCGATTTACAGAGAAGGCGAGGAGATAGAAAGACATACTTGGTCTCATTTTGAAGCCTTTGTTTTCATGTATGTGCTCTTAAAATACCGTGCGTATGTAAAGACTCTGATATGCTCAGCAAGGATTGGAAAGTTACTTGTCTCATATAGACCGTTCTTCATCTTCTGACGCCGATTTACAGAGAAGGCGAGGAGATAGAAAGACATACTTGGTCTCATTTTGAAGCCTTTGTTTTCATGTATGTGCTCTTAAAATATCGTGCGTATGTAAAGACTGTGATATGCTCAGCAAGGGTTGGAAAGTTACTTTTCTCATATAGACCGTTCTTCAACTTCTGACGCCAATTTACAGAGAAGGCGAGAAGATAGGAAGACATACTTGGTCTCATTTTGAAGCCTTTGTTTTCATGTATGTGCTCTTAAAATATCGTGCGTATGTAAAGACTGTGATATGCTCAGAAAGGGTTGGAAAGTTACTTTTCTCATATAGACCGTTCTTCATCTTCTGACGCCGATTTACAGAGAAGGCGAGGAGATAAAAAGACATACTTGGTCTCATTTTGAAGCCTTTGTTTTCATGTATGTGCTCTTAAAATATCGTGCGTATGTAAAGACTGTGATATGCTCAGCAAGGGTTGGAAAGTTACTTTTCTCATATAGACCGTTCTTCAACTTCTGACGCCAATTTACAGAGAAGGCGAGAAGATAGGAAGACATACTTGGTCTCATTTTGAAGCCTTTGTTTTCATGTATGTGCTCTTAAAATATCGTGCGTATGTAAAGACTGTGATATGCTCAGCAAGGATTGGAAAGTTACTTGTCTCATATAGACCGTTCTTCAACTTCTGACGCCAATTTACAGAGAAGGCAAGGAGATAGGAAGACATACTTGGTCTCATTTTGAAGCCTTTGTTTTCATGTATGTGCTCTTAAAATATCGTGCGTATGTAAAGCCCGTGGTATGCTCAGCAAGGGTTGGAAAGTTACTTTTCTCATATAGACCGTTCTTCAACTTCATAGACACCGTACTTCAACTTCTGACGCCGATTTACAGAGAAGGCGAGGAGATAGAAAGACATACTTGGTCTCATTTTGAAGCCTTTGTTTTCTTGTATGTGCTCTTAAAATATCGTGCGTATGTTAAGCCCGTGGTATGCTCAGCAAGGATTGCAAAGTTACTTGTTTCATATAGACCGTTCTTCAACTTCATAGACACCGTACTTCAACTTCTGATGCCGATTTACAGAGAAGGCGAGGAGATAGAAAGACATACTTGGTCTCATTTTGAAGCCTTTGTTTTCATGTATGTGCTCTTAAAATATCGTGCGTATGTAAAGACTGTGATATGCTCAGAAAGGGTTGGAAAGTTACTTTTCTCATATAGACCGTTCTTCATCTTCTGACGCCGATTTACAGAGAAGGCGAGGAGATAGAAAGACATACTTGGTCTCATTTTGAAGCCTTTGTTTTCATGTATGTGCTCTTAAAATATCGTGCGTATGTAAAGCCCGTGGTATGCTCAGCAAGGGTTGGAAAGTTACTTTTCTCATATAGACCGTTCTTCAACTTCATAGACACCGTACTTCAACTTCTGACGCCGATTTACAGAGAAGGCGAGGAGATAGAAAGACATACTTGGTCTCATTTTGAAGCCTTTGTTTTCTTGTATGTGCTCTTAAAATATCGTGCGTATTTTAAGCCCGTGGTATGCTCAGCAAGGGTTGGAAAGTTACTTTTCTCATATAGACCGTTTTTTAACTTCATAGACACCGTACTTCAACTTCTGGCGCCGATTTACAGAGAAGGCGAGGAGATAGAAAGACATACTTGGTCTCATTTTGAAGCCTTTGTTTTCATGTATGTGCTCTTGAAATATCGTGCGTATGTAAAGACTCTGATATGCTCAGCAAGGATTGGAAAGTTACTTGTCTCATATAGACCGTTCTTCATCTTCTGACGCCGATTTACAGAGAAGGCGAGGAGATAGAAAGACATACTTGGTCTCATTTTGAAGCCTTTGTTTTCATGTATGTGCTCTTGAAATATCGTGCGTATGTAAAGACTCTGATATGCTCAGCAAGGATTGGAAAGTTACTTGTCTCATATAGACCGTTCTTCATCTTCTGACGCCGATTTACAGAGAAGGCGAGGAGATAGAAAGACATACTTGGTCTCATTTTGAAGCCTTTGTTTTCATGTATGTGCTCTTAAAATATCGTGCGTATGTAAAGACTGTGATATGCTCAGCAAGGATTGGAAAGTTACTTGTCTCATATAGACCGTTCTTCAACTTCTGACGCCAATTTACAGAGAAGGCGAGGAGATAGGAAGACATACTTGGTCTCATTTTGAAGCCTTTGTTTTCATGTATGTGCTCTTAAAATTTCGTGCGTATGTAAAGACTGTGATATGCTCAGCAAGGATTGGAAAGTTACTTGTCTCATATAGACCGTTCTTCAACTTCTGACGCCAATTTACAGAGAAGGCAAGGAGATAGGAAGACATACTTGGTCTCATTTTGAAGCCTTTGTTTTCATGTATGTGCTCTTTAAATATCGTGCGTATGTAAAGCCCGTGGTATGCTCAGCAAGGGTTGGAAAGTTACTTTTCTCATATAGACCGTTCTTCAACTTCATAGACACCGTACTTCAACTTCTGACGCCGATTTACAGAGAAGGCGATGAGATAGAAAGACATACTTGGTCTCATTTTGAAGCCTTTGTTTTCATGTATGTGTTTTTAAAATATCGTGCGTATGTAAAGCCCGTGGTATGCTCAGCAAGGGTTAAAATGTTACTTGTTTCATATAGACCGTTCTTCAAATTCATAGACACCGTACTTCAACTTCTGACGCCGATTTACAGAGAAGGCGAAAAGAAAGAATAACAAACTTGGTCTCATTTTGAAGCCTTTGTTTTCATGTATGTGCTCTTAAAATATCGTGCGTATGTAAAGACTGTGATATGCTCAGCAAGGATTGGAAAGTTACTTGTCTCATATAGACCGTTCTTCAACTTCTGACGCCGATTTACAGAGAAGGCGAGAAGATAGTAAGACGTACTTGGTCTCATTTTGAAGCCTTTGCTTTCATGTATGTGCTCTTAAAATATCGTGCGTATGTAAAGCCCGTGGTGTGCTCATTAAGGATTGGAAAATTACTTGTCTCAAATAGACCGTTCTTCAACTTCTGACGCCAATTTACAGAGATGGCGAGGAGATAGAAAAACATACTTGGTCTCATTTTGAAGCCTTTGTTTTCATGTATGTGCTCTTAAAATATCGTGCGTATGTAAAGCCCGTGGTATGCTCAGCAAGGGTTAAAAAGCTACTTGTTTCATATAGACCGTTCTTCAACTTCATAGACACCGTTCTTCAACTTCTGACGCCAATTTACAGAGAAGGCGAGGAGATAGGAAGACATACTTGGTCTCATTTTGAAGCCTTTGTTTTCATGTATGTGCTCTTAAAATATCGTGCGTATGTAAAGACTGTGATATGCTCAGCAAGGATTGGAAAGTTACTTGTCTCATAAAGACCGTTCTTCAACTTCTGACGCCAATTTACAGAGAAGGCGAGGAGATAGAAAGACATACTTGGTCTCATTTTGAAGCCTTTGTTTTCATATATGTGCTCTTAAAATATCGTGCGTATGTGAAGCCCGTGGTATGCTCAGCAAGGGTTGGAAAGTTACTCTACTCATATAGACCGTTCTTAAACTTCATAGGCACCGTACTTCAACTTCTGACGCCGATTTACAGAGAAGGCGAGGAGATAGGAAGACATACTTGGTCTCATTTTGAAGCCAATATGTGCTCTTAAAATATCGTGCGTATGTAAAGCCCGTGGTATGCTCAGCAAGGGTTGGAAAGTTACTTTTCTCATATAGACCGTTCTTCAACTTCATAGACACCGTACTTCAACTTCTGACGCCGATTTACAGAGAAGGCGAGGAGATAGAAAGACATACTTGGTCTCATTTTGAAGCCTTTGTTTTCATGTATGTGCTCGTAAAATATCATGCGTATGTAAAGACTGTGATATGCTCAGCAAGGATTGGAAAGTTACTTGTCTCATATAGACCGTTCTTCAACTTCTGACGCCAATTTACAGAGAAGGCGAGGAGATAGGAAGACATACTTGGTCTCATTTTGAAGCCTTTGTTTTCATGTATGTGCTCTTAAAATATCGTGCGTATGTAAAGCCCGTGGTATGCTCAGCAAGGGTTGGAAAGTTACTTTTCTCATATAGACCGTTCTTCAACTTCATAGACACCGTACTTCAACTTCTGACGCCGATTTACAGAGAAGGCGAGGATATAGAAAGACATACTTGGTCTCATTTTGAAGCGTTTGTTTTCTTGTATGTGCTCTTAAAATATCGTGCGTATGTAAAGACTGTGATATGCTCAGCAAGGATTGGAAAGTTACTTGTCTCATATAGACCGTTCTTCAACTTCTGACGCCAATTTACAGAGAAGGCTTGGAGATAGGAAGACATACTTGGTCTCATTTTGAAGCCTTTGTTTTCATGTATATGCTCTTAAAATATCGTGCGTATGTAAAGACTGTGATATGCTCAGAAAGAATTGGAAAGTTACTTGTCTCATATAGACCGTTCTTCAACTTCTGACACCAATTTACAGAGAAGGCGAGGAGATAGGAAGACATACTTGGTCTCATTTTGAAGCCTTTGTTTTCATGTATGTGCTCTTAAAATATCGTGCGTATGTAAAGCCCGTGGTGTGCTCATTAAGGATTGGAAAATTACTTGTCTCAAATAGACCGTTCTTCAACTTCTGACGCCAATTTACAGAGATGGCGAGGAGATAGAAAAACATACTTGGTCTCATTTTGAAGCCTTTGTTTTCATGTATGTGCTCTTAAAATATCGTGCGTATGTAAAGCCCGTGGTATGCTCAGCAAGGGTTAAAAAGTTACTTGTTTCATATAGACCGTTCTTCAACTTCATAGACACCGTTCTTCAATTCTGACGCCGATTTACAGAGAAGGCGAGGAGATAGAAAGACGTACTTGGTCTCATTTTGAAGCCTTTGTTTTCATGTATGAGCTCCTAGAATATCGTGCGTATGTAAAGCCCGTGGTGTGCTCATTAAGGATTGGAAAATTACTTGTCTCAAATAGACCGTTCTTCAACTTCTGACGCCAATTTACAGAGATGGCGAGGAGATAGAAAAACATACTTGGTCTCATTTTGAAGCCTTTGTTTTCATGTATGTGCTCTTAAAATATCGTGCGTATGTAAAGCCCGTGGTATGCTCAGCAAGGGTTAAAAAGTTACTTGTTTCATATGGACCGTTCTTCAACTTCATAGACACCGTTCTTCAACTTCTGACGCCAATTTACAGAGAAGGCGAGGAGATAGGAAGACATACTTGGTCTCATTTTGAAGCCTTTGTTTTCATGTATGTGCTCTTAAAATATCGTGCGTATGTAAAGCCCGTGGTATGCTCAGCAAGGATTGGAAAGTTACTTGTCTCATATAGACCGTTCTTCAACTTCATGGACACCGTACTTCAACTTCTGACGCTGATTTACAGAGAAGGCGAGGAGATAGAAAGACGTACTTGAACTCATTTTAAAGCCTATGTTTTCATGTATATGCTCCTAGAATATCGTGCGTATGTAAAGCCTGTTGTATGCTCAGCAAGGATTGGAAAGTTACTTGTCTCATATAGACCGTTCTTCAACTTCATAGACACCATTCTTCAACTTCTGACGCCAATTTACAGAGAAGGCGAGGAGATAGAAAGACATACTTGGTCTCATTTTGAAGCCTTTGTTTTCACGTATGTGCTCTTAAAATATCGTGCGTATGAAAAGCCTGTGGTATGCTCAGCAAGGATTGGTTGAAATTGAATTGATTGAAAGTTACTAGTCTCAAATAGACCGTTCTTCAACTTCTGACGCCAATTTACAGAGAAGGCGAGCAGATAGAACAACATACTTGGTCTCATTTTGAAGCCTTTGTTTTTATGTATGTGCTCCTAGAATATCGTGCGTATGTAAAGCCTGTGGTATGCTCAGCAAGGATTGGAAAGTTACTTGTCTCATATAGACCGTTCTTCAACTTCATAGACACCGTTCTTCAACTTCTGACGCCGATTTACAGAGAAGTCGAGGAGATAGAAAGACGTACTTGAACTCATTTTAAAGCCTTTGTTTTCATGTATATGCTCCTAGAATATCGTGCGTATGTAAAGCCTGTTGTATGCTCAGCAAGGATTGGAAAGTTACTTGTTTCATATAGACCGTTCTTCAACTTCTGACGCCAAATTACAGAGAATCCGAGGAAATGGAAAGACCTACTTAGTCTCATTTTGAAGCCTTTGTTTTCATGTATGTGCTCCTAAAATATCATGCGAATGTAAAGCCCGTGGTATGCTCAGCAAGGGTTGGAAAGTTACTTGTTTCATATAGACCGTTCTTCAACTTCATAGACACCGTTCTTCAACTTCTGACGCCAATTTACAGAGAAGGCAAGGAGATAGAAAGACGTACTTGGTCTCATTTAAAAGCCTTTGTTTTCATGTATATGCTCCTAGAATATCGTGCGTATGTAAAGCCCGTGGTATGTTCAACAAGGATTGGAAAGTTACTTGTCTCATATAGACCGTTCTTCAACTTCTGATGCCAGTTTTCAAAGAAGGCGAAGAGATAAGACGTACTTGGTCTAGCTCCCATCTAGCTTCTCTAATGATTGCAATCCGCTAGAAGGTCGTACAAAGTCTCAAAATGATCCTTTAGACTTCCAATTAAATAATATGGCAAGAGATCTGGGTTGTATTTCCGATTTCAGGAGCACTAGCCATTGGAAGACTTTGGCATATTCGTAAGCTGGCGTTTAGCGCCCATCTGGCTTCTCTACAGATAACAACCCGCTAAAAGGTCGTACAAAGTCTCAAAATGATCCTTTTGACTCTCAATTAAATAATATGGCAAGAGATCTGGGTTGTATTTCCGATTTAAAAAGCACTGGACATTGGAAGATCCATGGTTTTTTCGTAAAATAGCGTTTAGCGCCCACCGGATTTTCCTAGAGATCGCAATCCGCTAGAAGGTCGACCAAAGTCTCAAAATGATCCTTTTAACTCCCAATTTTATAATATGGCGAGAGATCTGGGTTGTATATCCGATTTAAAAAGCACTGGACATTGGGAGATCTATGGTTTTATCGTAAAATGCCGTTTAACGCCCATCTGGATTCTCTACAGATAGCAATCCACTAGAAGGTCGTACAAAGTCTCAAAATGATCCTTTAGACTCCCAATTTAATAATATGGCAAGAGATCTGGGCTGTATTTCCGATTTAAGGAGCACTAGCCATTGGAAGACTTTGGCATACTCGTAAGCTGGCGATTAGCGCCCATTTGGATTCTCTGCAGATCACAATCCGCTAGAAGGTCGTATAAAGTCTCAAAATGATCCGTTAAACTCCCAATTAAATAATATGGCAAGAGATCTGGGTTGTATTTCCGATTTAAGGAGCACTAGCCATTGGAAGACTTTGGCATATTCGTAAGCTGGCGTTTAGCTCCCATTTGGATTCTCTACAGATCGCAGTCCGCTAGAAGGTCGTATAAAGACTCAAAATGATCCTTTAGACTCCAAATTAAATAATGTGGCAAGAGATCTGGGTTGTATATCTGATTTAAGGATCACAGGCCATTGGAAGATCTATGGTTTTTTCGTAAAATGGCGTTAAGCGCTTACCGGGTTTTCCTAGAGATCGCAATCCGGTAGAAGGTCGTATAAAGACTCAAAATGATCCTTTAGACTCCAAATTAAAGAAAAGGCAAGAGATCTGGGTTGTATTTCCGATTTAAGGAGCACTGGCCATTGGAAGACTTTGGCATATTCGTAAGCTGGCGTTTAGCGCCCATCTGGATTCTCTACAGATCGCAATCCACTAGAAGGTCGTACAAAGTCTCAAAATGATCCTTTAGACTCCCAATTTAATAATATGGCAAATGACCTGGGTTGTATATCCGATTTTAAAAGCACTGGACATTGGAAGATCTATGGTTTTTTCGTAAAATGGCGGTTAACGCCCACCAGATTTTCCTAGAGATCGCAATCCGCTAGAAGGTCGACCAAAGTCTCAAAATGATCCTTTTGACTCCCAATTAAATAATATGGCAAGAGATCTGGGTTGTATATCCGATTTAAAAAGCACAAGCCATTGGAAGATCTATGGTTTTTTCGTAAAATGGCGTTTAGCGCCCACCGAATTTTCCTAGAGATCGCAATCCGCTTGAAGGTCGACCAAAGTATCAAAATGATCCATTCGACTCCCAAATTAATAATATGGCAATAGATCTGGGTTATATTTCCGATTAAGGGGCACTGGCCATTGGAAGACTTTGACATATTCGTTAGCTGGCGTTTAGCGCCCATCTGGATTCTCTACAGATCGCAATCCGCTAGAAGGTGGTACAAAGTCTCAAAATGATCCTTCTGACTCCTAATTAAATAACATGGCAAGAGATCTGGGTTGTATATCCGATTTAAAAAGCATTGGACATTGGAAGATCTATGGTTTTATCGTAAAATGGCGTTTAACGCCCACCAGATTTTTCTAGAGATCGCAATCTGCTAGAAAGTCGACAAAAGTCTCAAAATGATCCTTTTGACTCCCAATTAAATAATATGGCAAGATATCTGGGTTGTATTTCCGATTTTAAAAGCACTGGGCATAAGAAAACTTTGGCATATTCCTAAGCTGGCGTTTAGCGCCCATCTGAATTCTCTACAGATCGCAATCCGCTATAAGGTCTTACAAAATCTACAAATGATCCTTTTGACTCCCAATTAAATAATATGGCAAGAGATCTGGGTTGTATATCCGATTTAAGAAGCACTGGACATTGCAAGATCTATGGTTTTTTCGTAAAATGGGTTTAAGCGCCCACCGGATTTTCCTAGAGATCGCAATCCGCTAGAAGGTCGACCAAAGTATCAAAATGATCCATTCGACTCCCAAATTAATAATATGGCAATAGATCTGGGTTATATTTCCGAATTAAGGAGCACTGGCCATTGGAAGACATTGGTATAATCGTAAGCTGGCGTTTCGCGCCCATCTGGATTCTCTACAGATCGCAATCCACTAGAAGGTCGTACAAAATCTAAAAATGATCCTTAATACTCCCAATACAATAATGTGGCAAGAGATCTGGGTTGTATTTCCGATTTTAGAAGCAATGGCCATTAGAAGACTTTGGCATATTCCTAAGCTGGCGTTTAGCGCCCATCTGGATTCTCTATAGATCGCAATCCGCTAGAAGGTCGTACAAAGTCTCAATATGATCCCTTTGACTCCCAATTAAATATTATGGCAAGAGATCTGTTTTTTTCCGATATAGGAAGCAATGGCCATCGGAAGATCTATGGCATATTTGTAAACTGGTGTTCAGCGCCCATTTTGGATTTTCTACAGATCGTAATTCGCTAGAAGGTCCTACAAAGTCTCAAAATGATCCTTTAGACTCCCAATTAAATAATATGACAAGAACTCTGGGTTGTATTCCCGATTTAAGAAGCAATGGCCATTGGAAGATCTATGGTATATTCGTAAACTGTTGTTTAGCGCCCATCTGGATTTCCTAGAGATCGCAATCTGCTAGAAGGTCGTACAAAGTCTGAAAATGATCCTTAAGACTCCCAATCAAATAATGAGGCAAGAGATCTGGGTTTTCTTTCCGATTTAAGAGGCAATGGCCATTGGAAGTTCTATGGTATACTCGTAAACTGTCGTTTAGCGCCCATTTAGATTTTCTACAGATCGCAATCCGCTATAAGGTCGTAAAAAGTTTCAAAATGATTCTTAAGACTCACAATTAAATATTATGGCAAGAGATCTGTTTTTTTCCGATATAGGAAGCAATGGCCATCGGAAGATCTATGGCATATTTGTAAACTGGTGTTCAGCGCCCATTTTGGCCCAGTTTACTCCCAATACAATAATGTGGCAAGAGATCTGGGTTGTATTTCCGATTTTAGAACTAATGGCCATTAGAAGATCTATGGCATATTCCTAAACTGGCGTTTAGAGCCCGTTTGGATTTTCTACAGATCGTAATCCGCTAGAAGGTCCTACAAAGTCTCAAAATGATTCTTTTAACTCCCAATTGAATAATATGACAAGAATTCTGGGTTGTATTCCTGATTTAAAAAGCAATGACCATTGGAAGATCTATGGTATATTCGTAAACTGTCGTTTAGCGCCCATTTATTTATTTATTTTTTTTTATTTATAAGATTTGTATAGCGCATTTTACATGTCGAAGGAACAGATCAAATGACGCTGAAAGTATTACTGTCTTGCTAAAAATACAGGTGAGATCACTTGGGATAGCTTAGTTCTAGTAGGTGACATTTGAGGCGAGAGCGGAAAACAGAGATCGTTGGTGCAGTGGTGACATTAGCAGGGAGGGAATTCCAAACAAGCGAGCACGAGCGAGAGAAAGCTCGGTCGCCATGGGTGATCGTTCTGGAGGGGGGAACAGAGAGAGTCCGGGCAGTAGCAGATCGAAGATTGCGCTTGGGAAGGTGGAAGCGAAGAAGGGAAGAGAGATAGCGGGGAGAGGAGCAGTTCATGCAGCGGAGTGGCAGTGGACGATCAGCGCACCGACAGAGGCAGCGATAGGCGTGTACTGCTAGTTTGTAGTCGATCCTTTTAGCAATGGGAAGCCAACCAAGATACTTTAGGTGTCGTGTCATGTGATCACGGCGACGAACCCGAAGAATAAGCCTGGCAGCAGAGTTAATGACTCTTTGGAGGCGGTCGAGTAGCGCAGAAGGCAGACCAGCTAGAATAGCTATGCAGTTGTCGATGCGGGAGAGAACGAAAGCGTAAATTAGGCGAAGAGTAGTCGGCGCGTCAAGGTAGCGACGAATCTTGCCGATGCGGTGAAGATGAAAGTATGCGCTGCGACAGACGTTCCGGATATGAGAGGAGAGGGTGAGGTTGGAATCGATGGTGACACCAAGATACTTGCATTCGTTTACAGGAGAGAGAACAGTGTCGCGAACAACAAGAGGGAGAGAAGGAACAAGATGAGAACGGTATTTGGAGGAGACGTACATGAAGACGCTCTTGTCGACGTTTGGTTTCACACGGTTGAGAGTGAACCAAAGTTCGGCAGAAGCAGCCCACGCAGACAAAGCGTCGAGGGAAGGAGGGGGCAATAGCGACGAGTTGACGTCGAGTTTGAATGAAGAAGATGCGCTCGTGTCGTCCGAAAACTGGTCCACGTCGACAGAGTCGCGTAGAGTAGAACTCGGTAGTGACGAATTGTAGGTGATGAAAAGAGTGGATCCAAGTACTGACCCCTGTGGAACGCCGTAGTAGAGTGATGAAGGTGGTGACTCGAAAGCGCCGATACGGACAGATTGCGCGCGGTGTGCGAGATACGAAGAGAACCATGCAAGCGCGCCATCGACAACACCACAGCGTGTAGTGAGACGAGTAAGAAGCAATTGATGGTCAATCGTGTCAAACGCAGCGCTGAGGTCAAGAAAGAGAAGCGCAGTGGCCCCACCCCCATCAGCAACGCGGTGGAGGTCGTCAAAAAGTCGCAGGAGAGCAGTTTCGGTCGAATAGTATTTCCGGTAGGCAGACTGCCGATCAGGTAATAAGTCGTGGTCATCGAGGTGGTTCATGAGCTGACAGTTAACTGCCCGCTCAATCAGCTTGGATAGAAAGGTGAGATTTGACACAGGACGATAGCTGCCCAGAGTATTGCGGTCGAGAGAGGGTTTTTTCAGCAGTGGAGTGACGATCGCATGTTTCATGGAGGAAGGAAAGACGGATGTGGAAAGAGAGAGGTTTACAATGCGAGTAATAGTAGGGGCAAGAATGTGAAGCGAGTGCTTTAAGAGTCTTGTAGGAATCGGGTCGAGAGAGCAGGATTTTGTGGGAGCAGCGTTGATTAGAGCGACAACTTGCTCGGTCGACAAAAGTGAGAAGGATCGCAGAGGCGATGAGTCGCACTTCCGCGATGAGAAAGGTGCATCTTCGTCAACAATTGGAGTTAGAGCAGCACAGGCAGCGTCAAGTTCAGATCGAATGGACGAGATCTTCTCAGAGAAGAAGTCGGAGAAAGCAGTTGGTAGAGAGGATGGTGGATGTTTCGTGGGAAGCGGACGATCAGTGTTGGCGCCCATGAGACCTCCAATGAGTTGAAAAAGCTTCCGGCTGTCTTGACCACAGCCAGTAACCTTTGCCTTCAAGAACGCCGATTTGGTGTAGACAAGAAGTCGATTGAAAAGGCGATGGCGACTCCTGAAGATCTCGAGATCGATGGTCAGACCTCTCGTTCTCCAAGTTCGCTCGGCTTTTCTGAGAGCTTTCCTAGCTCGCCTCACCTCGTCGTTTATCCATGGAGCGCTAGGGCGAATCCTGACGTTCTTCGTTCTGAGAGGTGCATGAGAGTCAAGCACATTACGAAGACCGATGTTGTACTGCTCGACGAGCAGATCAAGCGAGTCAGGTGGGTCAGCGATGAACGAAAGAGAGGCTAGGTCAGTGAGAAAAGAGTCGATGGAAAAAGACTTATATGACCGGAAAGTGACTTGCTTCACAGGGCAGGGTGGTAGACGGGAGCGAAGAGAGCAAAAAACTGACAAATGGTCGCTGAAAAATCGACCGGTGGCCGCACTGATGATAAGATTATCGGAGGGTCGAGCAATTACAAGGTCGAGTGTGTGGCCGTGCTTGTGAGTGGGAGAAGATACGAACTGAGAGAGCCCGTAGGACTCGATAAGGTGGAGAAAATTCAGCGCAGCAGTATCAGAGGAGCACTCAACATGATAATTAAAGTCGCCGACGATGAGGAGACAGGCAGCGGATAGAATAATAGATTCAAGAAGTTTTGCAAACTCATCGAGAAAGGTAAGAGAAGATTTGTTTGGGGGTCGATAGATGACAATGACACGAAGAGGGCGAGGGCGCAGAGAGAGAAGGATATCGAGATATTCGAACGACGAGTAATCAGATTCAGAGTAACGACTACACTCGAAGGAGTTGACAAACATAAATGCAACACCCCCACCTCGTGAGCCGGACCTTGGTCTATGGATGGCAGCATAGCCGTCAGGACAGAGTTTAGCAAGGGCAGAGTGTCCGTGCTCGGATGTTAACCAGGTCTCGGTGATGGCGATGAAATCAGGTCTCGCTTCGTCGATTAGGTCTGCTAGAAGTTCTTCTTTGCTCTGAACAGAGCATGCATTCAGAAGGCAGAGTGTAACCAACCCGTTGCCATCAGTAGCCGCCGAACGGGACGATCTTGAAACGTGTTGAAGTGTGTGTCGATGACAGTCGGTGTTGCCATTTACATGACAGTAACGCGCGTCACAACAAGCGCGTTCACGTGCTCGGATGCGAGTTCGGCGGGTTGGGAAATACAACAGCAGACGATGGGTCGACAGCGGCGCGAAAACGTCAGCCGGTAGCCTGAGGGGACAGTGGGCGGGACGCCCCAGGTTGAGAGCAAGAACTTCGTCACGTGTGTAGGTAATTGTCATGGCGTCGTAACACAGTGCCAAGGTAGAGAGAAGTTGTTGAACGAGAATATATGGGGGCGAATGGGGGAAAAAACCAGCTGCAGGTCACACAGATGCACGAGAACTCGATGAACCACTCAAGGACAAAAATCAGTCAAACAAGACAAGATAACCAGGTGAAAACAGGAAAATTAGCAAGACAGTTTGATGGGTGCAGCCAGTCAAGGCGCCACCTAGGTTCGAAAAAGCTCATCTGGATTTCCTAGAAATCGCAATCCGCTAGAAGGTCGCTGAAAATGATCCTTAAGACTCCCAATAAAATATAATGGCAAGAGATCTGGGTTGTATTTCCGATATAAGAAGCAATGGCCATTGGAAGATCTATGGGATATTCGTAAACTGTCGTTTAGCGCCCATCTGGTTTTCCTAGAGATCGCAATCCGCTAGAAGGTCGTACAAAGTCTCAAAATGATCCTTAAGACTCCCAATAAAATAATATGGCAAGAGATCTGGGTAGAATATCCGATTTAAGGAGCACTGGCCATTGGAAGACTTTGGCATAATCGTAAGCTGGCGTTTAGCGCCCATCTGGCTTCTCTACAGATCGCAATCCGCTAGAAGGTCGTACAAAAACTCAAAATGATCCTTTTGACTCCTAATTAAATAACATGGCAAGAGATCTGGGTTGTATATCCGATTTAAAAAGCACTGGCCATTGGAAGACTTTTGCATATTCGTAAGCTGGCGTTTAGCGCCCATCTGGCTTCTCTACAGATCGCAATCCGCTAGAAGGTCGTACAAAAACTCAAAAAAAATCCTTTTGACTCCTAATTAAATAACATGGCAAGAGATCTGGGTTGTCTATCCGATTTAAAAAGCACTGGACATTGGAACATCTATGGTTTTTTCGTAAAATGGCGTTTAACAACCTACCGGATTTTCCTTGAAATGGCAATCTGCTAGAACGTCGTACAAAAACTCAAAATGATCCTTTTGACTCCTAATTCAATAACATGGCAAGAGATCTGGGTTGTATATCCGATTTAAAAAGCACTGGACATTGGAAGACTTTGGCATATTCGTAAGCTGGCGTTTAGGGCCCATCTGGATTCTCTACAGATCGCAATCCGCTAGAAGGTCGTACAAAGTCTCAAAATGATCCTTTCGACTCCCAATTAAATAATATGGCAAGAGATCTGGGTTGTATTTCCGATTAAAGGAGCACTGGCCATTGGAAGACTTTGGCATATTCGTAAGCTGGCGTTTAGCGCAAATCTAGATTCCCTACAGATCGCAATCCACTAGAAGGTCGTACAAAAACTCAAAATGATCCTTTAGACTCCCAATTAAATAATATGGCAAATGACCTGGGTTGTATTTCCGATTTTTAAAGCACTGGACATTAGAAGACTTTGGCATATTCCTAAGCTGGCTTTTAGCGCCCATCTGGATTTTCTACAGATCGCAATCCGCTAGAATGTCGTACAAAAACTCAAAATGATCCTTTAGACTCCCAATTAAATAATATGGCAAGAGATCTGGGTTGTATTTCCGATTTAAAAAGCACTGGACATTGGAAGATCCATGGTTTTTTCGTAAAATAGCGTTTAGCGCCCACCGGATTTTCCTAGAGATCGCAATCTGCTAGAAAGTCGACCAAAGTCTCAAAATGATCCTTTTGACTCCCAATTAAATAATATGGCAAGATATCTGGTTTGTATATCCGATTTAAAAAGCACTGGACATTGGAACATCTATGGTTTTTTCGTAAAATGGCGTTTAACAACCTACCGGATTTTCCTTGAAATGGCAATCTGCTAGAACGTCGTACAAAAACTCAAAATGATCCTTTTGACTCCTAATTCAATAACATGGCAAGAGATCTGGGTTGTATATCCGATTTAAAAAGCACTGGACATTGGAAGACTTTGGCATATTCGTAAGCTGGCGTTTAGGGCCCATCTGGATTCTCTACAGATCGCAATCCGCTAGAAGGTCGTACAAAGTCTCAAAATGATCCTTTCGACTCCCAATTAAATAATATGGCAAGAGATCTGGGTTGTACTTCCGATTAAAGGAGCACTGGCCATTGGAAGACTTTGGCATATTCGTAAGCTGGCGTTTAGCGCAAATCTAGATTCCCTACAGATCGCAATCCACTAGAAGGTCGTACAAAAACTCAAAATGATCCTTTAGACTCCCAATTAAATAATATGGCAAATGACCTGGGTTGTATTTCCGATTTTTAAAGCACTGGACATTAGAAGACTTTGGCATATTCCTAAGCTGGCTTTTAGCGCCCATCTGGATTTTCTACAGATCGCAATCCGCTAGAATGTCGTACAAAAACTCAAAATGATCCTTTAGACTCCCAATTAAATAATATGGCAAGAGATCTGGGTTGTATTTCCGATTTAAAAAGCACTGGACATTGGAAGATCCATGGTTTTTTCGTAAAATAGCGTTTAGCGCCCACCGGATTTTCCTAGAGATCGCAATCTGCTAGAAAGTCGACCAAAGTCTCAAAATGATCCTTTTGACTCCCAATTAAATAATATGGCAAGATATCTGGTTTGTATATCCGATTTAAAAAGCACTGGACATTGGAAGACTTTGGCATATTCGTAAGCTGGCGTTTAGGGCCCTTCTGGATTCTCTACAGATCGCAATCCGCTAGAAGGTCGTACAAAATCTCAAAATGATCCTTTCGACTCCCAATTAAATAATATGGCAATTGACCTGGGTTGTATTTCCGATTTTTAAAGCACTGGACATTAGAAGACTTTGGCATATTCCTAAGCTGGCTTTTAGCGCCCATCTGGATTTTCTACAGATCGCAATCCGCTAGAATGTCGTACAAAAACTCAAAATGATCCTTTAGACTCCCAATTAAATAATATGGCAAGAGATCTGGGTTGTATTTCCGATTTAAAAAGCACTGGACATTGGAAGATCCATGGTTTTTTCGTAAAATAGCGTTTAGCGCCCACCGGATTTTCCTAGAGATCGCAATCTGCTAGAAAGTCGACCAAAGTCTCAAAATGATCCTTTTGACTCCCAATTAAATAATATGGCAAGATATCTGGTTTGTATATCCGATTTAAAAAGCACTGGACATTGGAACATCTATGGTTTTTTCGTAAAATGGCGTTTAACAACCTACCGGATTTTCCTTGAAATGGCAATCTGCTAGAACGTCGTACAAAAACTCAAAATGATCCTTTTGACTCCTAATTCAATAACATGGCAAGAGATCTGGGTTGTATATCCGATTTAAAAAGCACTGGACATTGGAAGACTTTGGCATATTCGTAAGCTGGCGTTTAGGGCCCATCTGGATTCTCTACAGATCGCAATCCGCTAGAAGGTCGTACAAAGTCTCAAAATGATCCTTTCGACTCCCAATTAAATAATATGGCAAGAGATCTGGGTTGTATTTCCGATTAAAGGAGCACTGGCCATTGGAAGACTTTGGCATATTCGTAAGCTGGCGTTTAGCGCAAATCTAGATTCCCTACAGATCGCAATCCACTAGAAGGTCGTACAAAAACTCAAAATGATCCTTTAGACTCCCAATTAAATAATATGGCAAATGACCTGGGTTGTATTTCCGATTTTTAAAGCACTGGACATTAGAAGACTTTGGCATATTCCTAAGCTGGCTTTTAGCGCCCATCTGGATTTTCTACAGATCGCAATCCGCTAGAATGTCGTACAAAAACTCAAAATGATCCTTTAGACTCCCAATTAAATAATATGGCAAGAGATCTGGGTTGTATTTCCGATTTAAAAAGCACTGGACATTGGAAGATCCATGGTTTTTTCGTAAAATAGCGTTTAGCGCCCACCGGATTTTCCTAGAGATCGCAATCTGCTAGAAAGTCGACCAAAGTCTCAAAATGATCCTTTTGACTCCCAATTAAATAATATGGCAAGATATCTGGTTTGTATATCCGATTTAAAAAGCACTGGACATTGGAAGACTTTGGCATATTCGTAAGCTGGCGTTTAGGGCCCTTCTGGATTCTCTACAGATCGCAATCCGCTAGAAGGTCGTACAAAATCTCAAAATGATCCTTTCGACTCCCAATTAAATAATATGGCAATTGACCTGGGTTGTATTTCCGATTTTTAAAGCACTGGACATTAGAAGACTTTGGCATATTCCTAAGCTGGCGTTTAGCGCCCATCTGGATTCTCTACAGATCGCAATCCGCTAGAAGGTCGTACAAAATCTCAATATGATCCTTTTGACTCCCAATTAAATAATATGGCAAATGATCTGGGTTGTATTTCCGAGTTTTAAAGCACTGGACATTAGAAGACTTTGGCATATTCCTAAGCTGGCTTTTAGCGCCCATCTGGATTCTCTACAGATCGCAATCCGCTAGAAGGTCGTACAAAAACTCAAAATGATCCTTTTGACTCCTAATTAAATAAAATGGCAAGAGATCTGGGTTGTATATCCGATTTAAAAAGCACTGGACATTGGAAGATCTATGGTTTTATCGTAAAATAGCGTTTAACGCCCACCGGATTTTCCTAGAGATCGCAATCTGCTAGAAAGTCGACCAAAGTCTCAAAATGATCCTTTTGACTCCCAATTTAATAATATGGCAAGAGATCTGGGTTGTATTTCCGATTTTTAAAGCACTGGACATTAGAAGACTTTGGCATATTCCTAAGCTGGCTTTTAGCGCCCATCTGGATTTTCTACAGATTGCAATCCGCTAGAATGTCGTACAAAAACTCAAAATGATCCTTTAGACTCCCAATAAAATATAATGGCAAGAGATCTGGGTTGTATTTCCGATTTAAAAAGGACTGGACATTGGAAGATCCATGGTTTTTTCGTAAAATAGCGTTTAGCATCCACCGGATTTTCCTAGAGATCGCGATCCGCTAGAAGGTCGAACAAAGTCTCAAAATGATCCTTTCAACTCCCAATTTTATAATATGGCAAGAGATCTGGGTTGTATTTCCGATTTAAGGAGCACTGGCCATTGGAAGACTTTGGCATATTTGTAAGCTGGCGTTTAGCGCACATCTGGATTCCCTACAGATCGCAATCCACTAGAAGGTCGTACAAAAACTCAAAATGATCCTTTAGACTCCCAATTAAATAATATGGCAAGAGATCTGGGTAGAATATCCGATTTTAGAAGCACTGGACATTGGAGGATCCATGGTTTTTTCGTAAAATGGCGTTTAGCGCCCACCGGATTTTCCTAGAGATCGCAATCCGCTTGAAGGTCGACCAAAGAATCAAAATGATCCATTCGACTCCCAAATTAATAATATGGCAATAGATCTGGGTTATATTTCCGATTTAAGGAGCTCTGGCCATTGGAAGACTTTGACATATTCGTAAGCTGGCGTTTAGCGCCCATCTGGCTTCTCTACAGATCGCAATCCACTAGAAGGTCGTACAAAAACTCAAAATGATCCTTTAGACTCCCAATTAAATAATATGGCAAGAGATCTGGGTTGTATTTCCGATTTAAAAAGCACTGGACATTAGAAGATCTACGGTTTTTTCGTAAAATGGCGTTTAACGCCCACCGGATTTTCCTAGAGATCGCAATCCGCTAGAAGGTCGACCAAAGTCTCAAAATGATCCTTTTGACTCCCAATTAAATAATATGGCAAGAGATATGGGGTTGTATATCCGATTTAAAAAGCACTGGACATTGGAAGATCCATGGTTTTTTCGTAAAATGGCGTTTAGCGCCCACCGGATTTTCCTAGAGATCGCAATCCGCTTGAAGGTCGACCAAAGTATCAAAATGATCCATTCGACTCCCAAATTAATAATATAACAATAGATCTGGGTTATATTATTGATTTAAGGAGCACTGGCCATTGGAAGACTTTGGCATATTCGTAAGCTGGCGTTTAGCGCCCATCTGGCTTCTCTACAGATCGCAATCCGCTAGAAGGTCGTACAAAGTCTCAAAATGATCCTTTTGACTCCCAATTAAATAATATGGCAAATGATCTGGGTTGTATTTCCGATTTGAAAAGCACTGGACATTGGAAGATCTATGGTTTTTTCGTAAAATGGCGTTTAACGCCCACCGGATTTTCCTAGAGATCGCAATCCGCTAGAAGGTCGACCAAAGTCTCAAAATGATCCTTTTGACTCCCAATTAAATATTATGGCAAGATATCTGGGTTGTATATCCGATTTAAAAATCACTGGACATTGGAGGATCTATGGTTTTTTCGTAAAATGGCGTTTAGCGCCCACCGGTATTTTCATGTATGTGCTCCTAAAATATCGTGCGTATGTAAAGGCCGTGGCTAGCTCAGCAAGGATTGCAAAGTTACTTTTTTCATATGGACCGTTCTTCATCTTCATAGACACCGTTCTTCAACTTCTGACGCCAATTTACAGAGAAGGTGTAGAGATAGAAAGACGTACTTGGTCTCATTTTGAAGTCTTTGTTTATATGTATGTGCTCCTAGAATATCGTGCGTATGTAAAGCCCGTGGTAAGCTCAGAAAGGATTGGAATATTACTTGTCTTATTGACACCGTTCTTCAACTTCTGACGCCAATTTACAGAGAAGGCGACGAGATAGAAAGACGTACTTGGTCTCATTTTGAAGTCTTTGTTTTCATGTATGTGCTCCTAAAATATCGTGCGTATGTAAAGCCCGTGGTATGCTCAGCAAAGATTGCAAATTTACTTGTTTCATAGAGACCGTTCTTCAACTTCTGACGCCAATTTACAGAGAAGACGAGGAGATAGAAAGACGTTCTTTGTCTCATTTTGAAGCCTTTGTTTTTATGTATGTGCTCCTAAAATATCGTGCGTATGTAAAGCCAGTAGTATGCTCAGCAAGGATCGCAACGTTATTTGTTTCATAGAGACCGTTCTTCAACTTCTGACGCCGATTTACAGAGAAAGCGAGAAGAAAGAGAGAAAGTTAAAAGGATCATTTAAGGACTTTGTTCGACCTTTTAGCGTCTTTCCTTTTTGAGAATATCGAGTTGGACGCTCTTTACCAGTTTTTCGGCAACCATAGTCTTTATAATGGCCAAGGTTCATAAATCGGAATGACCCCCCGGATCTCTGACTGTATTATTGAAGAGGGAGTAGGGAAAGGATTATTTTGAGATTTTGTTTGACCTTCTAGCTTCTTTCGTTCTTAAAATATAAAATATCGCGTTTAGGATTTAGCTCATTCGCAAATTGATAGACATGAAACTTTTGATGGAACATACTCTATATTGTAATTTCCATATCTTTTCCCATAGGCTTTACTTCATCACAATTTTTATAAAGCACGTAATACGTAAAGACGATCAAGGGCTTCAAGTTTAGACTAAGACTACAACCATTTGTAATCTCGCGGTTAGGATTGAGCTCATTCGGAAGATGATAGACAAGAAATTGTTGATGGAACATTCCTTATACTCTCATCGCTTTTTCCTTTCTCCTATGCAAAACATTAAAAAGATATTTATGGAACACATTCATGAGAACAAGAGCTTCAAATTGGGACCAAGCACGACCTTCTGTAATCTCCAATTGAAGTTTTTGTTCATTGGGAGTCGATAACCAAGAAATTTTTGATGGAACATGACCCCATCTGTCTTATCGTTTCACAGAGGAAAGACCAAACAACGATATTTATGAAACACATTAAGGAGACCAAGAGCTTCAAACTGGGACCAAGCAAGACCTTCTGTAATCTCTTATTAAAGTTTATGCTCATTGGGAAATTGATAGACAAGAAATTGTTGATGCAACATTCTTTATACTCTCATCGCTTTTTCCTTTTTCCTATGCAAAACATTAAAAAGATATTTATGGAACACATTCAGGAGAACAAGGGTTTCAGATTGGGACCAAGCACGACCTTCTGTAATCTCCCATTGAAGTTTGTGCTTATTGGGAGTTGATTGACAAGAAATTTTTGATGGAACATTCTTTATACTCTCATCGCTTTTTCCTTTCTCCTATGCAAAACATTAAAAAGATATTTATGGAACACATTCATGAGAACAAGAGCTTCAAATTGGGACCAAGCAGGACCTTCTGTAATCTCCAATTGAAGTTTTTGTTCATTGGGAGTCGATAACCAAGAAATGTTTGATGGAAAATGACCCCATCTGTCCCATCGTTTCACAGAGGAAAGACCAAACAACGATATTTATGAAACACATTGAGGAGAACAAGAGCTTCAAATTGGGACCAAGCACTACCTTCTGTTATCTCCTATTGAAGTTTATGCTCATTGGGAAGTTGATAGACAAGAAATTGTTGATGGAACATTCTTTATACTCTCATCGCTTTTTCCTTTTTCCTATGCAAAACATTAAAAAGATATTTATGGAACACATTCAGGAGAACAAGGGCTTCAGGATGGGACCAAGCACGACCCTCTGTAATCTCCCATAGAAGTTTATGCTCATTGGGAGTTGATAGACAAGAAATTGTTGATGGAACATTCTTCATACTCTCATCGCTTTTTCCTTTTTCCTATGCAAAACATTAAAAAGATATTTATGGAACACATTCAAGAGAACAAGGGTTTCAGATTGGGACCAAGCACGACCTTCTGTAATCTCCCATTGAAGTTTGTGCTTATTGGGAGTTGATTGACAAGAAATTTTTGATGGAACATTCTTTATACTCTCATCGCTTTTTCCTTTCTCCAATGCAATACATTAAAAATATCTTTATGGAACACATTTAGGAGAACAAGAGCTTTAAATTGGGACCAAGCACGACCTTCTGCAATCTCCCATTTAAGTTATTGCTCATTGGGAAGTTGATAGACAAGAAATTGTTGATGGAACATTCTTTATACTCTCATCGCTTTTTCCTTTCTCCTATGCAAAGCATTAAAAAGATATTTATGGAACACATTAAGAAGAACAAGAGCTTCAAATTGGAACCAAGCAAGATCTTCTGTAATCTCCCGTTTAGGTTTTTGCTCATTGGGAAGTTGATAGACAAGAAATTGTTGATGGAACATTCTTTATACTTTCATCTCTTTTTCATTTCTCCTATGCAAAACATTAAAAAGATATTTATGAAACACATTCAGGAGAACAAGGGCTTTAAATTGGGACCAAGCACGACCTTCTGTAATCTCACATTGAAGTTTATGGTCATTGGGAGTTGATAGACAAGAAATTGTTAATGGAACATGACCCCAACTGTCCCAGCGTTTCACAGAGGAAATCCAAGCAACGATATTTATGAAACACATTGAGGAGAACAAGAGCTTCAAATTGGAACCAAGCAAGATCTTCTGTAATCTCCCGTTTAGGTTTTTGCTCATTGGGAAGTTGATAGACAAGAAATTGTTGATGGAACATTCTTTATACTTTCATCTCTTTTTCATTTCTCCTATGCAAAACATTAAAAAGATATTTATGGAACACATTCAGGAGAACAAGGGCTTCAAATTGGGACCAAGCACGACCTTCTGTAATCTCCCATTTAAGTTAATGCTCATTGGGAAGTTGATGGACAAGAAATTGTTGATGGAACATTCTCTATACTATAATCGCTTTTTCCTTTCTCCTATGCAAAACATTAACAAGATATTTATGAAACACATTAAGAAGAACAAGAGCTTCAAATTGGAACCAAGCACGATCTTCTGTAATTTCCCGTTTAGGTTTTTGCTTATTGGGAAGTTGATAGACAAGAAATTGTTGATGGAACATTTTTTATACTCTCATCGCTTTTTCCTTTCTCCTATGCAAAACATTAAAAAGATATTTATGGAACACATTCAGGAGAACAGGAGCTTAAAATTGGGACCAAGCACGACCTTCTGCAATCTCCCATTTAAGTTAATGCTCATTGGGAAGTTGATGGACAAGAAATTGTTGATGGAACATTCTTTATACTCTCATCGCCTTTTCCTTTCTCCTATGCAAAACATTAAAAAGATATTTATGGAAGACATTCAGGAGAACAAGGGCTTCAAATTGGGACCAAGCACGACCTTCTGTAATCTCCCATTGAAGTTTATGCTCATTGGGAAGTTGATAGACAAGAAATTGTTGATGGAACATTCTTTATACTCTCATCGCTTTTTTCTTTCTCCTATGCAAAACATTAAAAAGATATTCATGGAACACATTCATGAGAACAAGAGCTTCAAATTGGGACCAAGCACGACCTTCTGTAATCTCCAATTGAAGTTTTTATTCATTGGGAATCGATAGACAAGAAATTGTTGATGGAACATGACCCCAACTGTCCCAGCGTTTCACAGAGAAAAGACCAAGCAACGATATTTATGAAACACATTGAGGAGAACAAGAGTTTCAAATTGGGACCAAGCACGACCTTCTGTGATCTCCCATTGAAGTTTATGCTCATTGGGAAGTTGATAGACAAGAAATTGTTGATGGAACATTCTTTATACTCTCATCGCTTTTTCCTTTCTCCTATGCAAAACATGAAAAATATCTTTATGGAACACATTCAGGAGAACAGGAGCTTTAAATTGGGACCAAGCACGACCTTCTGCAATCTCCTATTTAAGTTATTGCTCATTGGGAAGTTGATAGACAAGAAATTGTTGATGGAACATTCTCTATACTCTAATCGCTTTTTCCTTTCTCCTATGTAAAACATTGAAAAGATATTTATGGAACACATTAAGAAGAACAAGAGCTTCAAATTGGAACCAAGCAAGATCTTCTGTAATCTCCCGTTTAGGTTTTTGCTCATTGGGAAGTTGATAGACAAGAAATTGTTGATGGAACATTCTTTATACTTTCATCTCTTTTTCATTTCTCCTATGCAAAACATTAAAAAGATATTTATGAAACACATTGAGGAGAACAAGAGTTTCAAATTGGGACCAAGCACGACCTTCTGTGATCTCCCATTGAAGTTTATGCTCATTGGGAAGTTGATAGACAAGAAATTGTTGATGGAACATTCTTTATACTCTCATCGCTTTTTCCTTTCTCCTATGCAAAACATTAAAAAGATATTTATGGAACACATTCAGGAGAACAAGGGCTTCAAATTGGGACCAAGCACGACCTTCTGTAATCTCCAATTGAAGTTTATGCTCATTGGGAAGTTGATAGACAAGAAATTGTTGATGGAACATTCTTTATACTCTCATCGCTTTTTCCTTTCTCCTATGCAAAACATTAAAAAGATATTTATGGAACACATTCATGAGAACAAGAGCTTCAAATTGGGACCAAGCCCGACCTTCTGTAATCTCCAATTGAAGTTTTTATTCATTGGGAGTCGATAGACAAGAAATTGTTGATGGAACATTCTTTATACTCTCATTGCTTTTTCCTTTCTCCTATGCAAAACATTAAAAATATCTTTATGGAACACATTCAGGAGAACAAGAGCTTTAAATTGGGACCAAGCACGACCTTCTGCAATCTCCCATTTAAGTTATTGCTCATTGGGAAGTTGATAGACAAGAAATTGTTGATGGAACATTCTTTATACTCTCATCGCTTTTTCCTTTCTCCTATGCAAAACATTAAAAAGATATTTATGGAACACATTTAGAAGAACAAGAGCTTCAAATTGGAACCAAGCAAGATCTTCTGTAATCTCCCGTTTAGGTTTTTGCTCATTGGGAAGTTGATAGACAAGAAATTGTTGATGGAACATTCTTTATACTTTCATCTCTTTTTCATTTCTCCTATGCAAAACATTAAAAAGATATTTATGGAACACATTTAGGAGAACAAGAGCTTTAAATTGGGACCAAGCACGACCGTCTGTATTCTCCCATTGAAGTTTATGCTTATTGGGAGTTGATAGACAAGAAATTGTTGATGGAACATGACCCCAACTGTCCCAGCGTTTCACAGAGGAAAGACCAAACAACGATATTTCTGAAACACATTGAGGAGAACAAGAGCTTCAAATTGGGACCAAGCACGACCTTCTGTAATCTCCTATTGAATTTTATGCTCATTGGGAAGTTGATAGACAAGAAATTGTTGATGGAACATTCTTTATACTCTCATCGCTTTTTCCTTTCTCCTATGCAAAACATTAAAAAGATATTTATGAAACACATTAAGAAGAACAAGAGCTTCAAATTGGAACCAAGCACGATCTTCTGTAATCTCCCGTTTATGTTTTTGCTCATTGGGAAGTTGATAGACAAGAAATTGTTGATGAAACATTCTTTATACTCTCATCGCTTTTTCCTTTCTCCTATGCAAAACATTAAAAAGATATTTATGGAACACATTCATGAGAACAAGAGCTTCAAATTGGGACCAAGCCCGACCTTCTGTAATCTCCAATTGAAGTTTTTATTCATTGGGAGTCGATAGACAAGAAATTGTTGATGGAACATTCTTTATACTCTCATTGCTTTCCTTTCTCCTATGCAAAACATTAAAAATATCTTTATGGAACACATTCAGGAGAACAAGAGCTTTAAATTGGGACCAAGCACGACCTTCAATTGAAGTTTTTATTCATTGGGAGTCGATAGACAAGAAATTGTTGATGGAACATTCTTTATACTCTCATTGCTTTTTCCTTTCTCCTATGCAAAACATTAAAAATATCTTTATGGAACACATTCAGGAGAACAAGAGCTTTAAATTGGGACCAAGCACGACTTTCTGCAATCTCCCATTTAAGTTATTGCTCATTGGGAAGTTGATAGACAAGAAATTGTTGATGGAACATTCTTTATACTCTCATCGCTTTTTCCTTTCTCCTATGCAAAACATTAAAAAGATATTTATGGAACACATTTAGAAGAACAAGAGCTTCAAATTGGAACCAAGCAAGATCTTCTGTAATCTCCCGTTTAGGTTTTTGCTCATTGGGAAGTTGATAGACAAGAAATTGTTGATGGAACATTCTTTATACTTTCATCTCTTTTTCATTTCTCCTATGCAAAACATTAAAAAGATATTTATGGAACACATTTAGGAGAACAAGAGCTTTAAATTGGGACCAAGCACGACCGTCTGTATTCTCCCATTGAAGTTTATGCTTATTGGGAGTTGATAGACAAGAAATTGTTGATGGAACATGACCCCAACTGTCCCAGCGTTTCACAGAGGAAAGACCAAACAACGATATTTCTGAAACACATTGAGGAGAACAAGAGCTTCAAATTAGGACCAAGCACGACCTTCTGTAATCTCCTATTGAATTTTATGCTCATTGGGAAGTTGATAGACAAGAAATTGTTGATGGAACATTCTTTATACTCTCATCGCTTTTTCCTTTCTCCTATGCAAAACATTAAAAAGATATTTATGAAACACATTAAAAAGAACAAGAGCTTCAAATTGGAACCAAGCACGATCTTCTGTAATCTCCCGTTTATGTTTTTGCTCATTGGGAAGTTGATAGACAAGAAATTGTTGATGGAACATTCTTTATACTCTCATCGCTTTTTCCTTTCTCCTATGCAAAACATTAAAAAGATATTTATGGAACACATTCATGAGAACAAGAGCTTCAAATTGGGACCAAGCCCGACCTTCTGTAATCTCCAATTGAAGTTTTTATTCATTGGGAGTCGATAGACAAGAAATTGTTGATGGAACATTCTTTATACTCTCATTGCTTTTTCCTTTCTCCTATGCAAAACATTAAAAATATCTTTATGGAACACATTCAGGAGAACAAGAGCTTTAAATTGGGACCAAGCACGACTTTCTGCAATCTCCCATTTAAGTTATTGCTCATTGGGAAGTTGATAGACAAGAAATTGTTGATGGAACATTCTTTATACTCTCATCGCTTTTTCCTTTCTCCTATGCAAAACATTAAAAAGATATTTATGGAACACATTTAGAAGAACAAGAGCTTCAAATTGGAACCAAGCAAGATCTTCTGTAATCTCCCGTTTAGGTTTTTGCTCATTGGGAAGTTGATAGACAAGAAATTGTTGATGGAACATTCTTTATACTTTCATCTCTTTTTCATTTCTCCTATGCAAAACATTAAAAAGATATTTATGGAACACATTTAGGAGAACAAGAGCTTTAAATTGGGACCAAGCACGACCGTCTGTATTCTCCCATTGAAGTTTATGCTTATTGGGAGTTGATAGACAAGAAATTGTTGATGGAACATGACCCCAACTGTCCCAGCGTTTCACAGAGGAAAGACCAAACAACGATATTTCTGAAACACATTGAGGAGAACAAGAGCTTCAAATTAGGACCAAGCACGACCTTCTGTAATCTCCTATTGAATTTTATGCTCATTGGGAAGTTGATAGACAAGAAATTGTTGATGGAACATTCTTTATACTCTCATCGCTTTTTCCTTTCTCCTATGCAAAACATTAAAAAGATATTTATGAAACACATTAAAAAGAACAAGAGCTTCAAATTGGAACCAAGCACGATCTTCTGTAATCTCCCGTTTATGTTTTTGCTCATTGGGAAGTTGATAGACAAGAAATTGTTGATGGAACATTCTTTATACTCTCATCGCTTTTTCCTTTCTCCTATGCAAAACATTAAAAAGATATTTATGGAACACATTCATGAGAACAAGAGCTTCAAATTGGGACCAAGCCCGACCTTCTGTAATCTCCAATTGAAGTTTTTATTCATTGGGAGTCGATAGACAAGAAATTGTTGATGGAACATTCTTTATACTCTCATTGCTTTTTCCTTTCTCCTATGCAAAACATTAAAAATATCTTTATGGAACACATTCAGGAGAACAAGAGCTTTAAATTGGGACCAAGCACGACCTTCTGCAATCTCCCATTTAAGTTATTGCTCATTGGGAAGTTGATAGACAAGAAATTGTTGATGGAACATTCTTTATACTCTCATCGCTTTTTCCTTTCTCCTATGCAAAAAATTAAAAAGATATTTATGGAACACATTAAGAAGAACAAGAGCTTCAA
Organism: Ceriodaphnia dubia; assembly: GCA_022539655.2. NCBI lineage: Eukaryota > Metazoa > Arthropoda > Branchiopoda > Diplostraca > Daphniidae > Ceriodaphnia > Ceriodaphnia dubia. Next base: position 679,868 of record JAKUCG020000165.1, read on the forward strand.
ATTGGAACCAAGCAAGATCTTCTGTAATCTCCCGTTTAGGTTTTTGCTCATTGGGAAGTTGATAGACAAGAAATTGTTGATGGAACATTCTTTATACTTTCATCTCTTTTTCATTTCTCCTATGCAAAACATTAAAAAGATATTTATGGAACACATTCAGGAGAACAAGGGCTTTAAATTGGGACCAAGCACGACCGTCTGTATTCTCCCATTGAAGTTTATGCTTATTGGGAGTTGATAGACAAGAAATTGTTGATGGAACATGACCCCAACTGTCCCAGCGTTTCACAGAGGAAAGACCAAACAACGATATTTCTGAAACACATTGAGGAGAACGGGCGTGGGTAAACTGCGTGAAGCGGGGCGCGTGAAGTGGGAGTGTAAATTGCGTGAAACCGCCGCGGGAAGTTCTCTACCATCACGCATTTTATTTTCCCGCTTCACGCGTCCTTTTTCACGCAGTTTATATTCCCGCCAAATTCAACTATTGAGTGAAAAATAAAAAAAGGAATTCCTAAAATGCTTTTCGAGAAAAGATTCTTTGGACTTGCAAATATCGCGAGGAGAATGAAAAAGTTAAAGTGGTAATTTTAACTGTTTAACTGCTTTTAGGCTTCGATACCTTTTTAAATTGTTCCCTCTTTTCACTATCAAAATTGAACAATTTTAAATTTTCTTGCTTCGCCTATTGAATTCTGTGTTTCGGAAAAAAAATTCAAAAATATAGTCGTTTAAGGTCCACAGATGTTAAAAACACTATTGTTTTAAATTTGATTACAATCATAGTTTCTTTAGGTTGTTTCATTTTTCTATAATTAATATTTGGAACTAGGATATTCAAAATTCCTTTTTTAAGGCAGATTTCTTCACGCTCTTTACCCTTAAAACCAGCGTCCCGCAACGACAAAAAAGACGCTCTTCCCGCAGTGATTTCACGCAATTTATTCTCCCGCTTCCCGCATCCCGTTTCACGCAGTTTACTCGTGCCCGAGGAGAACAAGAGCTTCAAATTGGGACCAAGCACGACCTTCTGTAATCTCCTATTGAATTTTATGCTCATTGGGAAGTTGATAGACAAGAAATTGTTGATGGAACATTCCCTATACTCTAATCGCTTTTTCCTTTCTCCTATGCAAAACATTAACAAGATATTTATGAAACACATTAAGAAGAACAAGAGCTTCAAATTGGAACCAAGCACGATCTTCTGTAATCTCTCGTTTAGGTTTTTGCTCATTGGGAAGTTGATAGACAAGAAATTGTTAATGGAACATGACCCCAACTGTCCCAGCGTTTCACAGAGGAAATACCAAGCAACGATATTTATGAAACACATTGAGGAGAACAAGAGCTTCAAATTGGGACCAAGCACGACCTTCTGTAATCTCCCATTGAAGTTTATGCTCATTGGGAATTTGATAGACAAGAAATTGTTGATGGAACATTCTTTATACTCTTATCGCTTTTTCCTTTCTCCTATGCAAAACATTAAAAAGATATTCATGGAACACATTCATGAGAACAAGAGCTTCAAATTGGGACCAAGCACGACCTTCTGTAATCTCCAATTGAAGTTTTTATTCATTGGGAATCGATAGACAAGAAATTGTTGATGGAACATGACCCCAACTGTCCCAGCGTTTCACAGAGAAAAGACCAAGCAACGATATTTATGAAACACATTGAGGAGAACAAGAGTTTCAAATTGGGACCAAGCACGACCTTCTGTGATCTCCCATTGAAGTTTATGCTCATTGGGAAGTTGATAGACAAGAAATTGTTGATGGAACATTCTTTATACTCTCATCGCTTTTTCCTTTCTCCTATGCAAAACATGAAAAATATCTTTATGGAACACATTCAGGAGAACAGGAGCTTTAAATTGGGACCAAGCACGACCTTCTGCAATCTCCTATTTAAGTTATTGCTCATTGGGAAGTTGATAGACAAGAAATTGTTGATGGAACATTCTCTATACTCTAATCGCTTTTTCCTTTCTCCTATGTAAAACATTGAAAAGATATTTATGGAACACATTAAGAAGAACAAGAGCTTCAAATTGGAACCAAGCAAGATCTTCTGTAATCTCCCGTTTAGGTTTTTGCTCATTGGGAAGTTGATAGACAAGAAATTGTTGATGGAACATTCTTTATACTTTCATCTCTTTTTCATTTCTCCTATGCAAAACATTAAAAAGATATTTATGAAACACATTGAGGAGAACAAGAGTTTCAAATTGGGACCAAGCACGACCTTCTGTGATCTCCCATTGAAGTTTATGCTCATTGGGAAGTTGATAGACAAGAAATTGTTGATGGAACATTCTTTATACTCTCATCGCTTTTTCCTTTCTCCTATGCAAAACATTAAAAAGATATTTATGGAACACATTCAGGAGAACAAGGGCTTCAAATTGGGACCAAGCACGACCTTCTGTAATCTCCAATTGAAGTTTATGCTCATTGGGAAGTTGATAGACAAGAAATTGTTGATGGAACATTCTTTATACTCTCATCGCTTTTTCCTTTCTCCTATGCAAAACATTAAAAAGATATTTATGGAACACATTCATGAGAACAAGAGCTTCAAATTGGGACCAAGCCCGACCTTCTGTAATCTCCAATTGAAGTTTTTATTCATTGGGAGTCGATAGACAAGAAATTGTTGATGGAACATTCTTTATACTCTCATTGCTTTTTCCTTTCTCCTATGCAAAACATTAAAAATATCTTTATGGAACACATTCAGGAGAACAAGAGCTTTAAATTGGGACCAAGCACGACCTTCTGCAATCTCCCATTTAAGTTATTGCTCATTGGGAAGTTGATAGACAAGAAATTGTTGATGGAACATTCTTTATACTCTCATCGCTTTTTCCTTTCTCCTATGCAAAACATTAAAAAGATATTTATGGAACACATTTAGAAGAACAAGAGCTTCAAATTGGAACCAAGCAAGATCTTCTGTAATCTCCCGTTTAGGTTTTTGCTCATTGGGAAGTTGATAGACAAGAAATTGTTGATGGAACATTCTTTATACTTTCATCTCTTTTTCATTTCTCCTATGCAAAACATTAAAAAGATATTTATGGAACACATTTAGGAGAACAAGAGCTTTAAATTGGGACCAAGCACGACCGTCTGTATTCTCCCATTGAAGTTTATGCTTATTGGGAGTTGATAGACAAGAAATTGTTGATGGAACATGACCCCAACTGTCCCAGCGTTTCACAGAGGAAAGACCAAACAACGATATTTCTGAAACACATTGAGGAGAACAAGAGCTTCAAATTGGGACCAAGCACGACCTTCTGTAATCTCCTATTGAATTTTATGCTCATTGGGAAGTTGATAGACAAGAAATTGTTGATGGAACATTCTTTATACTCTCATCGCTTTTTCCTTTCTCCTATGCAAAACATTAAAAAGATATTTATGAAACACATTAAGAAGAACAAGAGCTTCAAATTGGAACCAAGCACGATCTTCTGTAATCTCCCGTTTATGTTTTTGCTCATTGGGAAGTTGATAGACAAGAAATTGTTGATGAAACATTCTTTATACTCTCATCGCTTTTTCCTTTCTCCTATGCAAAACATTAAAAAGATATTTATGGAACACATTCATGAGAACAAGAGCTTCAAATTGGGACCAAGCCCGACCTTCTGTAATCTCCAATTGAAGTTTTTATTCATTGGGAGTCGATAGACAAGAAATTGTTGATGGAACATTCTTTATACTCTCATTGCTTTCCTTTCTCCTATGCAAAACATTAAAAATATCTTTATGGAACACATTCAGGAGAACAAGAGCTTTAAATTGGGACCAAGCACGACCTTCAATTGAAGTTTTTATTCATTGGGAGTCGATAGACAAGAAATTGTTGATGGAACATTCTTTATACTCTCATTGCTTTTTCCTTTCTCCTATGCAAAACATTAAAAATATCTTTATGGAACACATTCAGGAGAACAAGAGCTTTAAATTGGGACCAAGCACGACTTTCTGCAATCTCCCATTTAAGTTATTGCTCATTGGGAAGTTGATAGACAAGAAATTGTTGATGGAACATTCTTTATACTCTCATCGCTTTTTCCTTTCTCCTATGCAAAACATTAAAAAGATATTTATGGAACACATTTAGAAGAACAAGAGCTTCAAATTGGAACCAAGCAAGATCTTCTGTAATCTCCCGTTTAGGTTTTTGCTCATTGGGAAGTTGATAGACAAGAAATTGTTGATGGAACATTCTTTATACTTTCATCTCTTTTTCATTTCTCCTATGCAAAACATTAAAAAGATATTTATGGAACACATTTAGGAGAACAAGAGCTTTAAATTGGGACCAAGCACGACCGTCTGTATTCTCCCATTGAAGTTTATGCTTATTGGGAGTTGATAGACAAGAAATTGTTGATGGAACATGACCCCAACTGTCCCAGCGTTTCACAGAGGAAAGACCAAACAACGATATTTCTGAAACACATTGAGGAGAACAAGAGCTTCAAATTAGGACCAAGCACGACCTTCTGTAATCTCCTATTGAATTTTATGCTCATTGGGAAGTTGATAGACAAGAAATTGTTGATGGAACATTCTTTATACTCTCATCGCTTTTTCCTTTCTCCTATGCAAAACATTAAAAAGATATTTATGAAACACATTAAAAAGAACAAGAGCTTCAAATTGGAACCAAGCACGATCTTCTGTAATCTCCCGTTTATGTTTTTGCTCATTGGGAAGTTGATAGACAAGAAATTGTTGATGGAACATTCTTTATACTCTCATCGCTTTTTCCTTTCTCCTATGCAAAACATTAAAAAGATATTTATGGAACACATTCATGAGAACAAGAGCTTCAAATTGGGACCAAGCCCGACCTTCTGTAATCTCCAATTGAAGTTTTTATTCATTGGGAGTCGATAGACAAGAAATTGTTGATGGAACATTCTTTATACTCTCATTGCTTTTTCCTTTCTCCTATGCAAAACATTAAAAATATCTTTATGGAACACATTCAGGAGAACAAGAGCTTTAAATTGGGACCAAGCACGACCTTCTGCAATCTCCCATTTAAGTTATTGCTCATTGGGAAGTTGATAGACAAGAAATTGTTGATGGAACATTCTTTATACTCTCATCGCTTTTTCCTTTCTCCTATGCAAAAAATTAAAAAGATATTTATGGAACACATTAAGAAGAACAAGAGCTTCAAATTGGAACCAAGCAAGATCTTCTGTAATCTCCCGTTTAGGTTTTTGCTCATTGGGAAGTTGATAGACAAGAAATTGTTGATGGAACATTCTTTATACTTTCATCTCTTTTTCATTTCTCCTATGCAAAACATTAAAAAGATATTTATGGAACACATTCAGGAGAACAAGGGCTTTAAATTGGGACCAAGCACGACCGTCTGTATTCTCCCATTGAAGTTTATGCTTATTGGGAGTTGATAGACAAGAAATTGTTGATGGAACATGACCCCAACTGTCCCAGCGTTTCACAGAGGAAAGACCAAACAACGATATTTCTGAAACACATTGAGGAGAACGGGCGTGGGTAAACTGCGTGAAGCGGGGCGCGTGAAGTGGGAGTGTAAATTGCGTGAAACCGCCGCGGGAAGTTCTCTACCATCACGCATTTTATTTTCCCGCTTCACGCGTCCTTTTTCACGCAGTTTATATTCCCGCCAAATTCAACTATTGAGTGAAAAATAAAAAAAAGGAATTCCTAAAATGCTTTTCGAGAAAAGATTCTTTGGACTTGCAAATATCGCGAGGAGAATGAAAAAGTTAAAGTGGTAATTTTAACTGTTTAACTGCTTTTAGGCTTCGATACCTTTTTAAATTGTTCCCTCTTTTCACTATCAAAATTGAACAATTTTAAATTTTCTTGCTTCGCCTATTGAATTCTGTGTTTCGGAAAAAAAATTCAAAAATATAGTCGTTTAAGGTCCACAGATGTTAAAAACACTATTGTTTTAAATTTGATTACAATCATAGTTTCTTTAGGTTGTTTCATTTTTCTATAATTAATATTTGGAACTAGGATATTCAAAATTCCTTTTTTAAGGCAGATTTCTTCACGCTCTTTACCCTTAAAACCAGCGTCCCGCAACGACAAAAAAGACGCTCTTCCCGCAGTGATTTCACGCAATTTATTCTCCCGCTTCCCGCATCCCGTTTCACGCAGTTTACTCGTGCCCGAGGAGAACAAGAGCTTCAAATTGGGACCAAGCACGACCTTCTGTAATCTCCTATTGAATTTTATGCTCATTGGGAAGTTGATAGACAAGAAATTGTTGATGGAACATTCCCTATACTCTAATCGCTTTTTCCTTTCTCCTATGCAAAACATTAACAAGATATTTATGAAACACATTAAGAAGAACAAGAGCTTCAAATTGGAACCAAGCACGATCTTCTGTAATCTCTCGTTTAGGTTTTTGCTCATTGGGAAGTTGATAGACAAGAAATTGTTAATGGAACATGACCCCAACTGTCCCAGCGTTTCACAGAGGAAATACCAAGCAACGATATTTATGAAACACATTGAGGAGAACAAGAGCTTCAAATTGGGACCAAGCACGACCTTCTGTAATCTCCCATTGAAGTTTATGCTCATTGGGAATTTGATAGACAAGAAATTGTTGATGGAACATTCTTTATACTCTTATCGCTTTTTCCTTTCTCCTATGCAAAACATTAAAAAGATATTTATGGAACACATTCAGGAGAACAGGAGCTTAAAATTGGGACCAAGCACGACCTTCTGCAATCTCCCATTTAAGTTAATGCTCATTGGGAAGTTGATGGACAAGAAATTGTTGATGGAACATTCTCTATATTATAATCGCTTTTTCCTTTCTCCTATGCAAAACATTAACAAGATATTTATGAAACACATTAAGAAGAACAAGAGCTTCAAATTGGAACCAAGCACGATCTTCTGTAATCTCCCGTTTAGGTTTTTGCTCATTGGGAAGTTGATAGAAAAGAAATTGTTGATGGAACATTCTTTATACTCTCATCGCTTTTTCCTTTCTCCTATGCAAAACATTAAAAAGATATTTATGGAACACATTCAGGAGAACAAGGGCTTCAAATTGGGACCAAGCACGACCTTCTGTAATCTCCCATTGAAGTTTATGCTCTTTGGGAAGTTGATAGACAAGAAATTGTTGATGGAACATTCTTTATACTCTCATCGCTTTTTCCTTTCTCCTATGCAAAACATTAAAAAGATATTTATGGAACACATTCAGGAGAACAAGGGCTTCAAATTGGGACCAAGCACGACCTTCTGTAATCTCCCATTGAAGTTTATGCTCATTGGGAAGTTGATAGACAAGAAATTGTTGATGGAACATTCTCTATAATCTAATCGCTTTTTCCTTTCTCCTATGTAAAACATTAAAAATATATTTATGGAACACATTCAGGAGAACAAAAGCTTTAAATTGGGACCAAGCACGACCTTCTGCAATCTCCCATTTAAGTTAATGCTCATTGGGAAGTTGATAGACAAGAAATTGTTGATGGAACATTCTCAATACTCTAATCGCTTTTTCCTTTCTCCTATGCAAAACATTAAAAAGATATTTATGGAACACATTCATGAGAACAAGAGCTTCAAATTCGGACCAAGCACGACCTTCTGTAATCTCACATTGAAGTTTATGGTCAATGGGAGTTGATAGACAAGAAATTGTTAATGGAACATGACCCCAACTGTCCCAGCGTTTCACAGAGGAAAGACCAAACAACGATATTTATGAAACACATTGAGGAGAACAATAGCTTCTAATTGGGACCAAGCACGACCTTCTGTAATCTCCCATTGAAGTTTATGCTCATTGGGAATTTGATAGACAAGAAATTGTTGATGGAACATTCTTTATACTCTCATCGCTTTTTCCTTTCTCCTATGCAAAACATTAACAAGATATTTATGAAACACATTAAGAAGAACAAGAGCTTCAAATTGGAACCAAGCACGATCTTCTGTAATCTCCCATTGAAGTTTGTGGCCATTGGGAGTTGATAGACAAGAAATTGTTAATGGAACATGACCCCAACTGTCCCAGCGTTTCACAGAGGGAAGACCAAGCAAGGATATTTATGAAAATCATTAAGGAGAACAAGAGCTTCAAATTGGGACCAAGCACGACCGTCTGTATTCTCCCATTGAAGTTTATTCTCATTGGGAGTTGATAGTTGAAGGAACATGACCCCAACTATCCCAGCGTTTCACAGAGGAAAGACCAAACAACGATATTTATGAAACACATTGAGGAGAACAAGAGCTTTAAATTGGGACCAAGCACGACCGTCTGTATTCTCCCATTGAAGTTTATTCTTATTGGGAGTTGATAGACAAGAAATTGTTGATGGAACATGACCCCAACTGTCCCAGCGTTTCACAGAGGGAAGACCAAACAACGATATTTATGAAACACATTGAGGAGAACAAGAGCTTCAAATTGGGACCAAGCACGACCTTCTGTAATCTCCCATTGAAGTTTATGCTCATTGGGAAGTTGCTAGACAAGAAATTGTTGATGGAACATTCTTTATACTCTCATCTCTTTTTCATTTCTCCTGTGCAAAACATTAAAAAGATATTTATGGAACACATTCAGGAGAACAAGAGCTTCAAATTGGGACCAAGCACGACCTTCTGTAATCTCCCATTGAAGTTTATGCTCATTGGGAAGTTGATAGACAAGAAATTGTTGATGGAACATTCTTTATACTCTCATCTCTTTTTCATTTCTCCTATGCAAAACATTAAAAAGATATTTATGGAACACATTCAGGAGAACAAGAGCTTCAAATTGGGACCAAGCACGACCTTCTGTAATCTCCCATTGAAGTTTATGCTCATTGGGAAGTTGATAGACAAGAAATTGTTGATGGAACATGACCCCAACTGTCCCAGCGTTTCACAGAGGAAAGACCAAACAACGATATTTATAAAACACATTAGGGAGAACAAGAGCTTCAAATTGGGACCAAGCACGACCTTCTGTAATCTCCCATTGAAGTTTATGCTCATTGGGAAGTTGATAGACAAGAAATTGTTGATGGAACATTCTTTATACTCTCATCGATTTTTTCTTTCTCCTATGCAAAACATTAACAAGATATTTATGAAACACATAAAGAAGAACAAGGGCTTCAAATTGGGACCAAGCACGACCTTCTGTAATCTCCCATTGAAGTTTATGCTCATTGGGAAGTTGATAGACAAGAAATTGTTGATAGAACATTCTTTATACTCTCATCGCTTTTTCCTTTCTCCTATGCAAAACATTAAAAAGATATTTATGGAACACATTCAGGAGAACAATGGCTTCAAATTGGGACCAAGCACGACCGTCTGTTTTCTCCCATTGAAGTTTATTCTTATTGGGAGTTGATAGACAAGAAATTGTTGATGGAACATGACCCCAACTGTCCCAGCGTTTTACAGAGGAAAGACCAAACAACGATATTTATGAAACACATTAAGGAGAACAAGAGCTTCAAATTGGGACCAAGCACGACCTTCTGTAATCTCCCATTGAAGTTTATGCTCATTGGGAAGTTGATAGACAAGAAATTGTTGATGGAACATTCTTTATACTCTTATCGCTTTTTCCTTTCTCCTATGCAAAACATTCAAAAGATATTTATGGAACACATTCAGGAGAACAAGGGCTTCAAATTGGGACCAAGCACGACCTTCTGTAATCTCATATTGAAGTTTATGGTCATTGGGAGTTGATATACAAGAAATTGTTAATGGAACATGACCCCAACTGTCCCAGCGTTTCACAGAGGAAATACCAAGCAACGATATTTATGAAACACATTGAGGAGAACAAGAGCTTCAAATTGGAACCAAGCACGACCTTCTGTAATCTCCCATTGAACTTTATGCTCATTGGGAAGTTGATAGACAAGAAATTGTTGATGGAACATTCTTTATACTCTAATCGCTTTTTCCTTTCTCCTATGCAAAACATTAACAAGATATTTATGAAACACATTAAGAAGAACAAGAGCTTACAATTGGAACCAAGCACGACCTTCTGTAATCTCCAGTTTAGGTTTTTGCTCATTGGGAAGTTGATAGACAAGAAATTGTTGATGGAACATTCTTTATACTCTCATCTCTTTTTCATTTCTCCTATGCAAAACATTAACAAGATATTTATGAAACACATTAAGAAGAACAAGGGCTTCAAATTGGGACCAAGCACGACCTTCTGTAATCTCCCATTGAAGTTTATGCTCATTGGGAAGTTGATAGACAAGAAATTGTTGATGGAACATTCTTTATACTCTCATCGCTTTTTCCTTTCTCCTATGCAAAACATTAAAAAGATATTTATGGAACACATTCAGGAGAACAATGGCTTCAAATTGGGACCAAGCACGACCGTCTATTTTCTCCCATTGAAGTTTATTCTTATTGGGAGTTGATAGACAAGAAATTGTTGATGGAACATGACCCCAACTGTCCCAGCGTTTCACAGAGGAAAGACCAAACAACGATATTTATGAAACACATTAAGGAGAACAAGAGCTTCAAATTGGGACCAAGCACGACCTTCTGTAATCTCCCATTGAAGTTTATGCTCATTGGGAAATTGATAGACAAGAAATTGTTGATGGAACATTCTTTATACTCTCATCGCTTTTTCCTTTCTCCTATGCAAAACATTAACAAGATATTTATGAAACACATTAAGAAGAACAAGAGCTTCAAATTGGAACCAAGCACGATCTTCTGTGATCTCCCATTGAAGTTTATGCTCATTGGGAAGTTGATAGACAAGAAATTGTTGATGGAACATGACCCCAACTGTCCCAGCGTTTCACAGAGGAAAGACCAAACAACGATATTTATGAAACACATTAGGGAGAACAAGAGCTTCAAATTGGGACCAAGCACGACCTTCTGTAATCTCCCATTGAAGTTTATGCTCATTGGGAAGTTGATAGACAAGAAATTGTTGATGGAACATTCTTTATACTCTCATCGCTTTTTCCTTTCTCCTATGCAAAACATTAACAAGATATTTATGAAACACATTAAGAAGAACAAGAGCTTCAAATTGGAACCAAGCACGATCTTCTGTGATCTCCCATTGAAGTTTATGCTCATTGGGAAGTTGATAGACAAGAAATTGTTGATGGAACATGACCCCAACTGTCCCAGCGTTTCACAGAGGAAAGACCAAACAACGATATTTATGAAACACATTAGGGAGAACAAGAGCTTCAAATTGGGACCAAGCACGACCTTCTGTAATCTACCATTGAAGTTTATGCTCATTGGGAAGTTGATAGACAAGAAATTGTTGATGGAACATTCTTTATACTCTCATCGATTTTTCCTTTTTCCTATGCAAAACATTAACAAGATATTTATGAAACACATTAAGAAGAACAAGGGCTTCAAATTGGGACCAAGCACGACCTTCTGTAATCTCCCATTGAAGTTTATGCTCATTGGGAAGTTGATAGACAAGAAATTGTTGATGGAACATTCTTTATACTCTCATCTCTTTTTCATTTCTCCTTTGCAAAACATTAAAAAGATATTTATGTAACACATTCAGGGGAACAAGGGCTTCAAATTGGGACCAAGCACGACCGTCTGTATTCTCCCATTGAAGTTTATTCTTATTGGGAGTTGATAGACAAGAAATTGTTGATGGAACATGACCCCAACTGTCCCAGCGTTTCACAGAGGAAAGACCAAACAACGATATTTATGAAACACATTGTGGAGAACAAGAGCGTCAAATTGGGACCAAGCACGACCGTCTGTATTCTCCCATTGAAGTTTATTCTCATTGGGAGTTGATAGTTGATGGAACATGACCCCAACTATCCCAGCGTTTCACAGAGGAAAGACCAAACAACGATATTTATGAAACACATTGAGGAGAACAAGAGCTTTAAATTGGGACCAAGCACGACCGTCTGTATTCTCCCATTGAAGTTTATTCTTATTGGGAGTTGATAGACAAGAAAATGTTGATGGAACATGACCCCAACTGTCCCAGCGTTTCACAGAGGAAAGACCAAACAACGATATTTATGAAACACATTGAGGAGAACAAGAGCTTCAAATTGGGACCAAGCACGACCTTCTGTAATCTCCCATTGAAGTTTATGCTCATTGGGAAGTTGATAGACAAGAAATTGTTGATGGAACATTCTTTATACTCTCATCTCTTTTTCATTTCTCCTATGCAAAACATTAAAAAGATATTTATGGAACACATTCAGGAGAACAAGAGCTTCAAATTGGGACCAAGCACGACCTTCTGTAATCTCCCATTGAAGTTTATGCTCATTGGGAAGTTGATAGACAAGAAATTGTTGATGGAACATGACCCCAACTGTCCCAGCGTTTCACAGAGGAAAGACCAAACAACGATATTTATGAAACACATTAGGGAGAACAAGAGCTTCAAATTGGGACCAAGCACGACCTTCTGTAATCTCCCATTGAAGTTTATGCTCATTGGGAAGTTGATAGACAAGAAATTGTTGATGGAACATTCTTTATACTCTCATCGCTTTTTCCTTTCTCCTATGCAAAACATTAACAAGATATTTATGAAACACATTAAGAAGAACAAGAGCTTCAAATTGGAACCAAGCCCGACCTTCTGTAATCTCCCATTGAAGTTTATGCTCATTGGGAAGTTGATAGACAAGAAATTGTTGATGGAACATTCTCTATACTCTAATCGCTTTTTCCTTTCTCCTATGCAAAACATTAACAAGATATTTATGAAACACATTAAGAAGAACAAGAGCTTCAAATTGGAACCAAGCCCGACCTTCTGTAATCTCCCATTGAAGTTTATGCTCATTGGGAAGTTGATAGACAAGAAATTGTTGATGGAACATTCTTTATACTCTCATTGCTTTTTCCTTTCTCCTATGCAAAACATTAAAAAGATATTTATGGAACACATTCATGAGAACAAGAGCTTCAAATTCGGACCAAGCACGACCTTCTGTAATCTCACATTGAAGTTTATTGTCATTGGGAGTTGATAGACAAGAAATTGTTAATGGAACATGACCCCAACTGTCCCAGCGATTCACAGAGGAAAAACCAAACAACGATATTTATGAAACACATTGAGGAGAACAAGAGCTTCAAATTGGAACCAAGCACGACCGTCTGTATTCTCCCATTGAAGTTTATGCTCATTGGGAGTTGATAGACAAGAAATTGTTGATGGAACATGACCCCAACTATCCCAGCGTTTCACAGAGGAAAGACTAAACAACGATATTTATTAAACACATTGAGGAGAACAACAGCTTCAAATTGGGACCAAACACGACCTTCTGTAATCTCCCGTTTAGGTTTATGCTCATTGGGAAGTTGATAGACCTGAAATTGTTGATGGAACATTCTCTATACTCTCATCGCTTTTTCCTTTCACCTATGCACAATATTCAAAAGATATTTATGGTACACATTCAGGAGAACAAGATCTTCAAATTGGGGCCAAATACGACCTTATGTTATCTCAGATATAGGTTTATGCTCATTGGGAAGTTAGATAGAATAGATAGACAAGAAATTGTTGATGAAACATAACCCCAACTATCTCAGCGTTTCACAGAGGAAAGACCAAACAACGATATTTATGAAACACATTGAGGAGAACAAGAGCTTCATATTGGGACCAAGCACACCCTTCTGTAATCTCCCATTTAGGTTTATGCTCATTGGGAAGTTGATAGACAAGAAATTGTTGATGGAACATTCTCTATTCACTCATCGCTTTTTCCTTTCTCCTATGCAAAACATTAAAAAGATATTTATAGAACACATTCAGGAGAACAAGAACTTCAAATTGGGACCAAGTCCGACCTCTTGTAATCTCGCGTTTAGGATTGAGCTCATTCGGAAGATTGATAGACCAGAAACGTTTGATGGAACATACTACTTGGACATACTGTCAAAAGCTTCTAATTAGGGCCAAGCACGACCTTTTCTAATCTCGTATTTTCTCTAGGTCTAAGCTCATTCGGAAATTGATAGACAAGCTATTGTTGATGGAACAATTTATTCACTCTCATCGCTTTTTCTTTCCCCATAAGCCAAACATCAACAAGATATTCATGGAACAGGTAGAGGAGATTAAGAGCTTCAGATTGGGACCAAGCACGATCTCGTAACCTCGTAATCTCGCGTTCAAGTTTTTGCTCATTCGGAAGTTGATAGAAAAGAAATTGTTGATGGAACATCAACGTTTTCTACTCTTTACACGGGCTTTACATCACCACAAAATTTTAGGCACACATAGAGGAGTTCAAGACCTTTAAATGGTACCAAATACATTTATTTATCATTTCGCGGTCAGGATTAGCTCATGTAGAAGTTGATAGAAAAAAAATTGTTAATGGAACATACTCAATACTCCAATTGTTCATTGGGAAGTTGTTATTAAAAAAGCTGTCACCTTGTTTATGGAGAGACCGAGTATAGATGGTATTCAGGGCCGAACGTATGATTTGGAGAAAAGCTGGTGCGGCGACCCACACACCACGGGGGCGCCACCAGTAGCCGTTTTTACTTCACTCGTCGCAGAGTTTACCAAATTTCTGATACTTTGTTTACATCCCCATGTAAAAAAAGTATCGGAAATTTGGTATAGAACCTTCTGTTATCTCGCGTTCTGGATTAGCCTTATTGGGAAGTTATACAAGAAATTGTGGATGGACGACGGACGACGGCCGTAAACCTTGAGTCGGAAATGTGATCAGAAGCCTCATCCACACGCGAACTTTTCTTAATACGTTCAAACGGAAAATTTGAAATTGGTTCAGAACAATTTTTAGAAGTTTTCTGATGATTGAAATTGGCACAGAATGATGACATAACTTAACGTCGTCCCGACTAACTGAAACAACAATATAATAATCCATATTTATGGGTAGTGTTGTTACGAAAAGAGTTGTTATACAAACATTTGTATAATGTAGAATTTCTTTTTATGAACTTACAGTTGGGAAGAGATGTAGATCTACTTGAAATATGTCCATAGCGGTCACTTTTGGTGAAGACAACAGTATATCCAATGTCAAATGGTTCATCTATATATTCAAATATAGATTTGTTTATGTTGTAGAAAGTTTATAAAGATCAGATAAAAGTAGCCGTGTTAGGCAATTACCAAAAACTATTTAATAACTACTTATCATTCTAAAAGTGGTTACTTTTATTTTACACCACTCATTATTAGTTGCTGCACTGAAAGAGGTAACACCTTTCAAATGGGTTAGGGTAAGATTTAAAAAAGTACCCTTTGCCACAGAACTACCGGTGCATATGTAAAATAAGAGCTAAGCACACTTTTTTAATGCAGGAAACTTTCGCCCGTTTTTGTAAATGATACACCTGTATTCCGCGGTGCGCTGATTTGACACCTCATTAAAGTGGGGAAAATTTATCCTTTTTCCCGACACGTAGCAGCAATAACGGGGACAAATAGCCCCATGCACGATACCGAAATTGTGTTATTTAGCCCAGTTTAGCTTGCAATTGACCTGGTTTTGTAAAGACGACTCCAAGACGCGGGCCATGCGTAATGTTTTTGGCAACTCGGCTGCCTTTTGAAATTGTTGGAACATAAAATTCTGATTATTCTAATAACAGTTCCAAAAAATGTTAACTGAACTATACCTCTTTCCGAATTTTATGGGAGAAACCCACGTACACAGCAAAAATAATCAAATCTCTTAACATGTAAAGCAATGAGGTGACAGAATTATCGATTCGCCCACCGGCTCTTTGGTAATTCGCCAGAGCATAAAAAGTGCTATTAATGGTTCGTATGAAAGTTGACGCTGTTAATATTATCAACACGGCGCCGAAGCAGTTGTTAATCTCTTCGACAAATTGGCAAATGAGATTATAGTAATGTTTGATTCTGTCAATGTGGGCCTCCGTCCAGCACGAATAAAACTTGACATCTTCTCCCAAACTTTTAATGATAACGCATACGATAAAGCTGAAACAGGAAAATAAAACCGCACTGCCGGTAGAAAAGAGCCCAGTCACTGCGACTATCAGACGACCGCATGCGGATAGAGGTGAAGTGGATCGAATCAATATTAAGTTTGGTACCATCAGGATAATTGTGTCCTATATCACACGAAAATTGAATAGTTAAACGGCGCATGACTTTTAGCCGAGTTTTCTATCATACCAGGAACACGACGCAGACAGCAACTACGCTAGCGCGACGGATTTTCTGGTAATCTTTTGGTTTTAATAAACGTTCCAAACGTTTTGTAGTTTGAATCATATCACCCCAGTTAACCGCAGTGAAAAACAGCAAAGCCGTGTGCGTGCCAACCGACACAAATCTGAAATTCTGTAAAGTAATGACGTCATTCCAATCAGACGTTGTCCAGTGATGATTCGATGAATTATTCGATGTGATCTCGATCATGTTGTACAAGTGGGTTCCAACGTTCAAAACATAGCACGTAATGGTGAACAGGATAACGAGGACGTAGCGCCAGTAGCTTTTTTTCTTCAACGACTTCATGTCTAGCAAAGGTATTCCGAGACAGCGCATCCATAACAGAATTGGCCGGCAAGACCAGTTAAAATCATAAGTGACCTGCTCTTTGAACATTACCACACGATTCTGCATTGTGTAACGGACTGAAGTAGAGATTCCTATAACTGAAACTATAGCAAATCATTGATTGTTAATTGACGACTGCGCAGTTTGAAACCGGTTAGATATATTCTTGATGCGCATATTTTACAAACATTCCCCAGCGGAACAAGAGTGCGGAACGCAGCACTGAATGTAGTTTCCATATATTTAAGAGTTCAATTATATTGCAGTCATGACGTTAGTTCCAAAACTGAAATTGGAATTCATGGCGTCTTCCAAGTCGTCCATGTCACTTGATCCATCAAGGTCTGAATGTACGTCTTCCAAGACGGGTACTGGGGGTGGAGGTGCCGGACGTTTAGCCGAAGCGGTACGCGGCGGAGGAGGTGGTGGAGGAGGCGGATAATCGGGCTCAGGCAAAGGACTTTTGTCTAACAGAAGCGGATTGCGGCGAGAGACGTTCTGGAACGGCAACGATGAAGCCTCCAAAACAATTCCGTTGCTTTTTCCGTTGGGTTTGTAGCCCTTAAACTCTGGATTGTTTTCCACTCCAATGAGGATAGAATCTCCGCTACTCTCGCTACAGTTTTCAAAACACAAATGAAACGCTGAATTTCTCGTTTTCTTATAAATTCATTTTGCAGTATACCTTATGTTGTCGAAATTATCATCGTGGTGAGGGAATGCTGATCCTTCAATGCTGTACAAGGGATTGGAACCTTCTACAATGTGTTTGTTGGAAGTGGGAACCACATCTCCGACCCGATTGATACCGGAATCTTGGGAACCGATCTCATCGTTGCTACTAAGAGCCTTCACTCGACGATCAAGCCTGCGTGATTGTGAAATTGTAAATGAATGCGAGATTCACCCGATAGAAAAAAAGCGAACTTACTGTGAGCTACGAATAAATAGAACAACGACGAGAACAATCATAGCTATGATGAAAACCATGGCGATGATGAAAAGGATTCGGAAAATTTCTTCGGAAGTGTTTTGTTCCGTTGGTAGCGGCCCGACCGAGATCAATACCAAATCTTCATCATCGCAACGACTAATGAGTTCGTTTTCAGTGGCAGGATTTGACTTTCGCCTATTGTTAGAATGTTGTCATTATTTCCTTTTTCTTCAATAAATTTATAGCAATTACGTAATTATTTCGCTCGCCAGAACAGGCGTGTTTGATGTTTGGTTGATGAAGTGGCTGACGGCTGAGTAATACTGAGAGGATCCGTTTACCCTTGTACTCTCACCATATGGTACGACGCTCCCGACGTTGCACAAATATCCAAGCGTCACATAGAAAATCCTCTCAATCTTAAATACATTTTCATTAACAGTATATTTTTTTAGAAATTCGCTACAACTATGTTTGGCCATAATACCTCTGTCCGTTTCTCTTCGATTTCCGCTTGAGGGTCGTCAAAGACGATGTCTACTTTGTTCTCCTTTGTTACGACGTAAATTTTAATAGCTGTCCGCTTCGCATGATTTTCTGTAACATTAAAGGTTTAGTGTTTTAGACATTTTGAAATAGCAATTCAAATACAGACCTTTATCAGTGCAAGTGACATTCAGAGCAAAATAGCCTTTCATAGCGGCTTGTACGTTGAATCTTAATTTAATTTGTTTAGCTTCGTCGATGTCGAATGGTGGTTTGATGACGGCTTCTAGACTTGGATCAGAGACTGTGAAATCCTCTTCAATTCTACAAGTGATGGCATCGTTTTCATCTTGGTCGGTTACCTAAGACATTCCATTAAAATCCAGCATACTTCGCATTTAAATGGAGATCGAATTACCGTCATAGGGAAAACAATCTTTCCTGGGGTATCGCCTTCCGTTATTCCACCAGAGAGAGAACCAGAGAATTCCGGGAAACAATCATTGACATCCGTAATCTATTATCATTTTTTAAAGGCCTCTTATTAATAATGTTCATTTATCTGAAACGTTTTGCTGTGCTGTCTTACTATGATGGACACATTGAGGTATTGCGGTGGAGTCGTATCGATTTCCGAACACGGCTGGATGGTTGGTTTGTTATTGCAATCATTGGAAGTGAAAATGATGACATAAGAAGTGGACGGAGGATTTTCACGATCCAATTCTTTTTTCGTTTTCAATTGATTCAGAGTCTTATCGGGTACTTCAAAATATTCGGTATTGCCACCTTAGAATCAATTGTTATCAGTTAATCACTCGATCACTGCAACCATTTGAAATTGTCGTTATTACAAATTGGATAATAGCAGACGTCGTAGGGAGTTTCGCCAGGGTACAGTGTTGCGTTATCCGGATCCACGGAAACACGGAACGGATGAAGTTCTATGGCGTTTTCTACCCGTACAATAATGTGTCAACTATTTACTTATTGCGACAGTTTAATTTTCTTTAATAAATCTTACCAGAGAAACTTAGTAAATCTGTTGTCGGATTAAAAAAGGGTGGTCGTTTGCTGCCGTCACTCAAGCGCACGTTAATCCTCAGATGGGTTTGGCTGCTTCGATTACTTGGCACACCTTTGTCTGTGGCCACTACAACCAACTGTTTCGATATGGATAAGCTCTAGAAATTTGGATTATTCAAATCGATAAGAGAAAATTACATTGTAATAGCTTTGCGTGTCACGCTTTAACGCTGTGGCCAAAGTCACTTCGCCCGTAATGCTGTTCAGGGAGAAAATGGTATTGTTATTGTCTGGAAAAAAAACGATATAAATTATTGCTAGTGCGGTGGCGCTCTAATTTTTTTTTGAAATAATACCACTCCACGTGTAAAGGATTTCTCCGTTCGTTCCATCGTCTTTGTCCGTTGCTTCAAATTTTAATCTGGTCGTCCTGTTGTAAATTAAAACCTCACCCACTATTGAATCTTCCGGCACTTCGACTATGGAGCCTTCTTTGTCAGGGAAGACAAACTGCGGATCGTTGTTGTTGACATCTAGAACGCAGATACGGTAGGTCACGTTGCTGGAACATTGAATCCCTACGATATCGTCGCCTGCGTCACAAGCCTAAATTCAAAGCATTCGTTTCACCTCCTCTCAAAAGCTCATCAGTTTATCTAAGACATACTTGTACGGTGACGTCATAATCTCCTTGACAATCAAGCATGTCTGGAACGTTGACTATCAATCGACCGACGGAATTGTCGTAGGTTTCCATACGGAACAAATCGTTGCATGTTTCCACCTGCTCGCCGATACGTTTCTGATCATGCAGAGTGAAAGTCAACTGGCTGTTTGGGCCTGGACTATCATTATCCGTGCCTGTAATATTCTTCACGATGTCGCCCTACGTACCATTTTAATGATTAATGGAGATCTTAATAAGAGATAAGGTATCGCTTTACCGATTTGGAGGATTCCAAAGGTGACGCATAGCATCCAGTACCTGGTGACGGAAGACTTGGAGCGTTATCATTGACATCTTTTAATCTGAAAGTAGATAAGTAATTATGTTAGATGGGTTCGCAAATGAATCGTAATGAACGTACGTGATGTTGACTTGTGTTTCCGTCGATAAACTTCCACCTTTAATTTCGAAAATGAAAAGATAATCATGAAAATGTTACTGGAAGTAAATTGTGAAAAAGTTATACTGTTAATGCCGGGTCGGTAATTATCTCGAGCTACAACTGTGACGCTGTAACTCTTTTTCTTATCGTAATCGAGCAAGTCGCATTTCTTCACAGTCATGTCGCCAGTAACAAGATCGATGGCAAATTCGTCCAAGCCTTCTAAATTCTTCTCGGATAACAAGTAACTGACGGTTCCGTAAGCACCTTAAAAACAAATCGCCTTTAAATTTCTCTTGCAACCTTCGAGCGTTTTTTGTTTAATGGTTACCAATATCGGCGTCGGTTGCTTGTAACTTAGAAATGATCATGCCTTCAGTTGTTTCTGAAGAGCACTCGTAAATTTCAATTGGATTAACCGTCACTGTTAAAATGGGGTAGTTGTCGTTGATGTCGACGACGTCGATGGTGATCTATAAGTTGAAGAGCGCATAAGCGACAAGAACTCGAGAGTGAATTATTAAATTTACTATCGTGCTTGAAGAACGCGGGGGCGTTCCGTTATCCGCCGCCGTAACGACACATTCGATCGTTTCAGTCAACTCACGATCGATGATGTCGGTCGTTCTCAGTTGCCCGTCTTGTGGGTTGATCGTTATGTTGGAGCAAGAACCTTCCGACAAAATCGAATAGACGACAGCATTTCCCAAGTCGGCATCGGTGGCTCTAACGATGCCAAAAACTATCTCCAGCGTTTCCGTTGTTTCCCCGACGACGAACTCCTCAAAACTCTCAAAGACAGGGTCGTTATCGTTGACGTCGAGGATGTTGATTACAATAAAAACTGTAACAAATTTCCAAATTGTTTAAAATTGGCAGGGCTTTATATTATTTCTCTCAGTTACGTTCGTCCTTGGTCACTTCGGGTGATTGCGCAGGGTCCGTGCTCAAGTCGGTGACTGTGAGACAAAGTTCAACCGAGTCGAACGTCTCTCGATCGAGTGGGGTAGCTTCACAATCGCCGCAATTACCCGGCGGTAGCAAAGCATCTCCTACTTTGACTGAACCGGACACCGAGCCGGATCGACTGCTGGGAATGTCACGTTCAAAGAGCATGCTTTCCCAATCTTCCGACAACGGCACTTTCCTGGATGGAATGATGGTTTCCAGTACGAACGTCTTTTTCCATTCTTCTGGAACCGTCTCTATGATGGCCCGGTTTTTGTAAAATTTGGAATTCCCCCAGTTAATCGACAGTTCCAAATTAGGGGCTTCGTCACGATCGGAAGCGGAAATGGTTGTCACTTCTTTCCCCGTCGTTTCACTTTCCAGAACGCTAAACGTTACGGAAGTCGGCTAAATTCAAAACACAACGAGCTCATTATCAGCTGTTATTTTTTAAGAAAGGACTTTTGTGAAATAAGTGGCTGACCGATGCGAAGACGGGAGGATCGTCGTTGACATCTTGAATATCGATTGTTAAATTGGCGAAAGCCCTTCGTCCGTCGTTAGCTCCATCTTTAAAAAATGAAATAAAATTTGAATATATACGTACGCATTATATAATTTACCTTTGTCTATGGCTTGTAGAGTGAATTTTAGAGATGCTCCGCTCAACTCGCGGTCGATTTTTTGGCTGGTGCGAATTTCTCCCGTTATTGGGTCGATTGTTAAATAGCGAGACGCTTCGAAACTCTCCACAAAAGAGTATCTAAGTCGATCGAGCGGGATTATGTAACTAATAATTTAACAAATCTCCTCCATAATATTTATATTTACCGGATACTGGGCTGGCCAAAATCCTGACTGGCGTCGGCATCAGTCGCCACGGCTGTTGCGACCAGAAATCCGACTTCTACATTCTCCACAATAGTTGCTTGAAACGCCGGTTTGGTAAAGACTGGACTGTTGTCGTTGACATCACGCGAGTAGATGTTGACGACCGACTCGGTTCGAGTGCCGGAAATCTGGGCCGTCGCTACAACCTTTACCAGCGATGTGTGATAGTTTGCTAGCGGTTAATAAAAAGAATCAATGGATTGTCCAACCTTGAAAGAGGCGTTCCGCTTTTGACTATTCTCGTAATCGAGTAAATCGGATGATGTAATCCTCAAGGAAAAGATGCCGCTGTTTCGCCCGGTCTCGGGACTAATCGTGACACTGGAAGAACCTTCAATTTTGACCGAGTAGGTGCCATTCTCTTTCTGTTTAAACAATTTGAATGTTCAAATGAAATTCCTGGACCGATGTATTTAAACAAGGTTTCTACCGAATCAGGATCAGAGATTAAAATGTCCATGTCAGAGAGACGACCGACGTAACCCTCATCGATGTCTTTAAATTCGTAGACATTCTGGTCGAAAGTTGGCTCATTGTCGTTGATGTCTCTGATGACAACGGTCGATGTGCTATTGCTTTGAAAAGTTAGATAGTTTTTACAAGTTGCTGTTATGACGAGATCAAAGAAAGGATCAAAGTTGTCGCCATCTCGATCGATATCTTTATCAATCCGCACCTCGCCAGAACTGGCGTTAATCGAGAAACTCTCTCGTGGATCTGTTGGTAAAAATTTGCTATATTTGTTAGCTGTCTATGCGAAAAAAAATGCGAATTACCAATCAAAGAGTAGATGATTTCGTCGTTGATTGATACATCTCCGTCCTGAGCAGAGACAGTAAATACGGGCGTATTCTGAAAATGAGATCGTATTAAAGATGATATTTTCTTGATCGACACCAGTTAAGAGATACTCACTATGGCCAACTGTTCATCGATTGTGATGACGGGGACCTCGACATTCCAAAGGGGTGGCGTATCTTTCGCGTCGTTGACGTACAGGGAAACTTGAACAGGAGACGAGAGACCTCCTTTATCCTGCAGTTTATTTCACGAAAATGCGGGAAAATGATTAAATTTAAGAACTGAAATCTTGTCTCATTTTAATTTAATACCGTGACGACCACGTTGAATAAATAGTACAACCCCTTTTCAAAATCTAGCTTTTTGGTTACATTCAACACTCCGGTTTGTCTGTCGAGCGTGAAACTTGAGATGTCACCAACAAGAGGCTGGAAAAGAAAAGCAACTCAATTAACTTGAATTCAATTCGTCCAATACTGCATGTAATCCACGCTCTCACCGTCAATGTGAAAACTAGTGAGGCAGTGTCACCAGCGTCTCTGTCAACTGCGTCAAAGTCAAACAAAAATCCTACTTCATTCTACACGGAATGATGCAAACACGTTAGGCTACTGTATAATAAGACCATTACTAATAGACTTACTTCGTTGAAATCTAAACTTTCAGTTGGATATTTAGTAAAAGACGGCACATTGTCGTTTATATCCACTATGGTGATGTAGAGTATACGAATTTGAGGACCTGTAGGGGCCTCGATGATTAAATTACATTGACCTTTATTAGGGTCGCCACTTTCGAAATCTAAATCCCTAAGCGAGATAACATCCGCGCGTCCATTTGATGGAACTCCAAGTTTGAAGAAACTTCCACAGCCGCTATACAACGCCGGATTCAGATTAGAAGCTGTTCAATCAAAGTTCAAAGAAACGTTGTACATCATCAGACATGTCCCATTGACAGCTGGCGCAACACTCAATTTGCACGTCAAATTGTGAAATTGCCAGCGATTGTAATTCGTAATTTTTATTTTTAGAAATATCTCGTTTCTAGTTACCTGGATCGAACAGAAGGACGGCAATAGTACTGTTGGCTGGAATCCCTTCCAAAGCGGTTAATTGGCTTTCTGCACCATTCACTGACACATTTGTCTTTCCGTTAGCCGGGCTGCCAGAAGGAGGTCCCTCCACCCATGTTGGAACTATCCACTGAGCTCCTGTGATTTGAAAAATTTGAATTCTGCTATTGACGAATTTTTGTTTCATTTCGATTACCTGTTGAGGATATGAATAATAAAACAGACAGACGATACAACAGTTCACTGGCCACGTTCCGACGGGCAAACATTTTCTCAAAATCACTACGACACGCTATTATTATTGTTCAGCAATCGGTTCGTCCTGAAATTCAAGAGCTGAAAAGTAGCTACAACTTGTATCTGGGCCAAAGGTGTAGCCTCATCTGAAAGTTTTTATTAGCTTATCTTCAGGACTACGTCGCTATAACTATATCACTTTGCGATAAGGTGACGTCAACAACATTGGGTCATTCTATGAGGTAAGTGCGCGTTTCGACCACTAGTTTGAATGGATTTCAATAATAGATGACCTACGCTTTGGAGTAAATTGGTTCAACAACGGTCTATTCGTCAGTTGTGGCTCGGGTCTAGCAAAAATAGTTAGCAAAAAATCGGAAATGCACGAATGCTTACTCATGGGATAAACATTCCATGAGGCGCGCGTATCTAATCATTAGTGACCTAAACCGGATTGCATCGTGTCAAATTACGATCTTGAGATGCACTTGTTTAGACTTCTCGATATGTTATCAGTGTTCAAATGGCAGGTGTTAACAGGGGGAAATTTTACCTTTTATTACCTAGCATTTGCTCCGATTTCGGATTCCAATTTACTTAAAGAATTTTTACTCGTCCATTGAACGCCGAAAAACCGGGAGCAAGACGATACGACTGAAAATGTCGCCAATAACTAATAACATTTTTTTAAAAAATCATACCACTCGATGTGACTGATGATTTTGGCGACGCACTTGATAGAACCTAAAGAGTGGATTAGAGAAAAGGAGAAAATATTGCAATTCACGTGATTTATTCATTGTCCATCTTATAAAAACAAGTTCCAGAGAACTTGGATCACATATTAGATGTATTGCATCACGTCACTAAATTGTTGGGTTGTTGATGAAGATATCGGCACGCATCTTGGTCTAAAGGACAACCGTCAGGATGATTCACGAAAAACCAACAGATTTTTGTTTTCACGTCTTTGCGGACAGTCGGTTCCGTTCGCATTTTCTTCTTGGCTTTCGAATGTTTCTGCTGATTTCGCCATTCTTCGGCCGACAGTTCTTGAGGAGACCGAAAACGCACACATTTATTCTGCACCACAAAGATATGGGAATGGTTCTTCAACAATGTCTGAATACCCCCACATTCGCTCTTCAAACGATGGAAATCTTTAAAGTCCCGGCTGAGCAACCCAACTAAATCCGTCAAATTAATTTCACCTCCACGATTCCATTCACTACTCTTTCCCTGAGATCCACTTTCAAGCAAACATTTCGCCGTCAAGTCGATTATGGCGTCTTGGATAGTTCGTTCCACTCGCGTGCAATTGCGAATCAGTTCCACGGCAGATCGAGGTTGGAATTGTGTTTCTTCTACACCTTCCTTGCTCGTTGCGATCATCTCTGATTTCGTCTTCGATAATCCGGCCCATTCGGGTTCGGTTTTCGATCGAATGGTGCCAACGAAACACGTGCGCCGTGTGGAAGGGATTCGCATCCGGTCTTCTTCTACTTGGAACCCGCAGTTTCGACCAACGTCGGCCACAAATCGCAGGTACTCGGTGTAACGAGAGTTGTTTGACGCGTTGAATTTCTCTCGTTGAAATTTACCCCAAAATGAAAAAGGGCAACAAGGCAGGACCCAATAACGGGTAGGAAGACGTTCCGGTTGTCTCTTCAAGGAACTTTGCAAGGCCATAACGGGGATCCAAGGTGTCAACTCGTCCGAATGATTTCCGAGAAGCCAATCATACTCGAGAAAATAAGTCTCTTCAGATGGTATTAAAGTAGAGACCTAGAAGAAGAATAAAGGCTCGGATTAGGCATGAAACGATTGGTATGGTTTAAAGAGTTTGTTGTCGCTACCTCAAGTTTGATTTCGGATGGGTAGAAGGACCATATCTTGCGAGCTCGAATATCGATGCCCTTCCCAGGATATCCTTCTGATGTTAGTAGGTAAACCAAAAGGCCGTTTCCGCATCCAATGTCGATAAAAGACTGCCTGTAATCGACATCTAGTTCAAGTTCTTTCTGTTCCTGACGCCACAAGAGGATTAGGTAAGTAGCAATAGCTACATCTTCGTGGATAAATTTTTGCGGGTCGGTGCATTCAGGCCAAACCTAATCACAATATGTTGATGTCATCACAAAATAAAATGATGGAGAATGACGAAGCTACCTTTGCAATGTTTGGAACGTATTTATTCTTCAATTTTTGGTAGAGACTGTTATATGCTTCCAGAGAAACTAAGCGGAGAGAATCAACGCCGGAATGGGAAGGATCATCCATCTCTAAAAACCATTTCCTTAGTTTTGGCAAAACGTTAACCAAGAGCCAATCCCCTTTGACATTGCTTCTGAAAAGAAATTTGAAAACTAAAATTGCTGAAGTTTTATGAATTTGTACAAACAGAAAAGTATCTTTACTTGTAGATCTTTAAATCAATTTCTGATGGACTCGGCACAACAGCGTAAGGGCAAGGAGAAATGAGGTGATCATTTTCATCTTCAGCAGCTTGCTTTAGGGGTATGTAAACGGCGCACATCAATTTCAAATCTGTTAACCCTTGAATATGTTAGTAAAATTTATTAACAGATGAGCCAGATCAAATACACACCTATGACTTCAAGTTCAAATAAAGACTGGTGGCGACGAGTTTGCTTTGGTAAACACTTTCTGAGAGAGGCCAAGCATGTATTTTCTTCATGTTCTTCAATAGTCCAATGTTCAGCTTTTTCCCACATTAACTCCTTCATTCCTTTGACAATATCTAATTCATCTAGCCCTATCAACCCTACATGTTTCTCCACAATTTCTTCCCATGAAGAAAAATCAGACACACATTTCCAATTAGCTACAGATGCAACACCAGCTAGGCGTTTGTTGACTACATGAGGCTTTTGGCTCCAGACCTTGATGGTCCCCCAAAACTTTTCTGTCATTTTTCTTATCTGAAGTTGAGTTCTATTTTTTGGGACAATACTGGAAGAAAAAATACATTAATGATTTTGTTTTAAAACACACTTTAATTAATTTACTTTGTTCAAAATCCACTTTGAGTCTTCAACCGCTCTTTGCATTATTTGTTTAATCCGCTCAGGATCGTTCTCCTCAGCATGCTGTCCAAATCCCTGTAAAACCAAACACAAACAAAAATTTTTGATATCTCAGTGGAGGGCAAAGATCAAGGTGAATGGTCTTTCAAAAAATGATAAAATTTATTCAGAGATATTTGAGTGTAGAGGTGAAGCAGTCATTCAAAGTAGAGAATCTGCTGTAGACTAGCAAAAGAATCTACGATTGCTGAAACCGAGTACAGCCGACATTTGACTTAAGGTATTTAGAAACAATATTTTTCTAGGTCTGTGAGGGGCTAGATGTAAGTTTTTGATATTACCTGCCGGATGAAATTGGCGTAGTAGGGTTGTGCGTCTTTGGGAAGTTTCTTACACTCTCGAATTAACTGTTTGTACAAGTGTTTTGCATTGAGCGAATTTGTTGCAGTACAAAGTCTTAACGTGGTCCACATTTCTGGAATTTCGTCTTTTTTCTGTTTCGAAATGTCTTCTGCTTTTCAACTGAACGTTGCCAATACAAACTAATTCCTTTTTTCTTTGTAGCGCAATTTTTCAAAAAAAGGCCAGCCAAATGGGTTCGGAAGTTGTTCTCGTAACTGGTGAGTTAATTAATTAAAGGATTGAATCTTAACATGACTTGTTTTGCGATTTTTATTCTTACTTGTCAAGTCGTGTATTTTTGAAGTAGATAATATTTTCAAAGCAACCGTGTGTATTTTGGTTATCGCCCAACGATAGCGAAAAAATAAACATTACGTAAAATACTGATAAGAACCTATATGATGTAGTAATTAAAATAAGTTCTCGGTTAATTTGAAAAATTAAAGGAGGTCAAGGATTTCTGGGGCAGCACATCATCCGTTTGCTGCAGCAAGATGAAAGAGTTTCCGAGATCCGCGTTTTGGACAAGCTAGCCTTCAGCAACCGTATTGGTTGGTTTAAAAAGTAATCCATTATATCCCAGACGGCTAAACTCTTTTATTAGGTTTCGAGGAGAAAAAAGTCCTTAAATCATTTGTGGCAGATGTTACGAAACCCGAGACAATGAGTCTTGACATCTTTAATGGTGTCCATTGCGTGATACACGCAGCAGCCGAAACGGGATTTAGCCATTTCCCTTCTGCTAAACAATTGGAAGAGGTCAACGTTAACGGTATCAAGACCAGATAAATAACACTTTTCCTTATTCTAATTACCCACATGAACACGTTTTGGGGAACAAAAACAGGAACTCGCCATGTAATTCACAAGTGTATCGAAGCAAATGTTGCCTGCTTAATTTACACCAGCACAACTCACGTGACAGTTCCACGAAAAGATCCTCTATTTCTGGCAGCCGAACATTTGGTTCAGGTGCCACCTAAAGACGGATTCCTTTTCGGTCACTACGGTCGAACAAAATTCGAAGCGGAAAACCTGATCAGAGAAGCAAATGGCAAAAAATTGGCTAACGGTGAGTCATTCAGCTACTATTATCATAGCTTACAGCTGATAACAACACAGATTGGGAAAAACAACAGGTTCGGATAGTCTGGCGACACTTTGCCTTCGTCCCACTCTTCTTTATGGAGAATTAGACCCGTATTATGTCACACACGCGCTGAAAATCGCCAAGGATCATGGTGGATGTTTGTACAGAATCGGATGGGGTGGCGAAAGGAATCAAGTCACGTACGCCGGTTCGTTAAACAGCGCATCGGTTAATAGATGCTGATGAGATTTGCTGATGTATAATGATTTGTCAATATAATACAGGTAATGCTGCCTGGGCCCATATTTTGGCAAAGAATAAGTTGAGAGACAATCCAGAAGACATGGGCGGAGAAGTGGTTTTCATCACGGACGACACGGTCATTTCCAATGCGTTTGAATTTCTAGATCCGTTTTTGAAAGCTCGATCGATGAAGTCATCCAGTTTTACATTTCCCGCAGCTTTGGCCGTGATCTTCGTCCTATTTCTTTATGTTGTATCACGCCTACTGCGGCCACTGGTGCGCATTAAGAATCCTTTCCCTCATCCAGCGACCTTATATTTTATTGTCTGTTTTTATTGTTTCAATCGGCTCAAAGCCACTCTACGTCTAGACTACAAGCCTATTTACAACCACGAAGAATCGATTGACAAATCGTTGGAATATTATAAAATAGTTCCTCTTGATTCATAGCAAACATGCCCGGCCTTTTTGAATTCAGAACAGCTTGTTTCAATTAATGTGATGTATTGGAAACAATATTCAACATGGTATATATATATATATATAATAGTTTTGCTGTTATAATAAGGAGGGGTTGCTATTCTTTTTTAGTTTGACTTTGATGTGTTACATGTTGAACATTTTTTGTAATTTCTTTTAGAACCGACTTGGAATCTTTGGTGCAAAAATGGGCAATAAAGCATTCATTATTGCTGCTGGTTAATTTGAACTCTGACATAGTGCATTTCTTACAGCTGCTAACCACATTATGTGAAGTCAAGTTGGAATGATTCAAAAACTCAAATAGACCTGAAGGTGTCTGTAGAAACCTGCTATCACAGGCATCACATAGAATCACAGTTTTGGGTTGTGGTGTGTCGACCCAGAAAAGAATATGTGAAATTTGACTGGAGAGCACTTGAAGGTCTGAATTCTGGTAGCGAACAAGTGCCTTTTTGCAAGTGTGAAGACGAATTACTTTTGATGGATTCTTTTGAATAAAGACTGTGATGGTTTCACAGCAATACAAGCAGATTTCCAAGCTGTGCCAAAGACAATTCTGGGAGTGGTCTGCAAGGTTTGCCAAGGAATGAAATGACTGACTGCAGTCATAGCACTGATAATTCTTCTCTACTGCTGGCGATTCTCCAGCCAGTCTGTGGTGAACTGCATCCGTCTCTATAATTTTTCCAAACAATTTTTCCATTTATTACAACACACAGTTACAAAATGGCCCCTACAGCAGACTTTTTGTGCAATGAATTTGTAAATGACAGGATGTCTAGAGGCCAAGGTCAATTTCTCTTACCTTCAATTCCGCGTGAATATTTGTCCATCTATCCTTGACTATTCAGCGACCACTTTTGCGAATTCCCGAAAGAAACAGACGTGTTAACGCAAGCCATGCAATCCGCAATATATAGGTCAACACGCCACGTATGTGTTACGGTATTTTGTATTTTTTTTTTTTCCTTCTCGACTCACGACATATCCTGGCTCGATTCGGTTGTGTTATTGATAAACAATAAGAAAACTTCCACGACGACCAAACGTCGTTGCCAAACAACAAAATCAGACTTGAAAATGTGACACATTGGTCATTGGACATAAATCAATTGTTTTAAATATATAAAAATATGCGATTTCTGACATGGGCGCAATACTGGGGACTAGCAACTGTCAAAAGTGGATTAGACAGGTTTAGATATGAAAACAATTTTGCCAGTTTTGATGCAATAGTGTGAAATGGTCCTCATACCTCCAACGGCGAGTTGAAATTCCGGTAACGCACATTTTCGACAATTCGGGACAGTAGTATGCCTATACTTGTTGGCATGTTTCAAAAACTTATAAATGCCATCAACTGAAAATTCAAAACTGGCTTCACAGCTCTGGATATCACACCCAATTATAGTGTGATTAGGGATCAATGTTGATGAATTGAGCTTACAGAAAAGGGACTGACTGTGCAAATAAAGATCTGAGTGAAGATGGCACACATCAGATTTCTTACAAGAATGAATTCTCACTGGGTTTTCATGCTCATAAAATACAATAATGGAAGTTTTACACTTTAGGCAGATTTCTTCACTGTGATGTGGGTTTGTAAGTGAATGTTGAGCCAAATCTTCAAGTCCAGGAAAATGTTGGGTGCAGTCATAACACCTATAGGGTAATCCTGTGACCAATAAATTAACTTTGTTGCTCAACCTGTGGTGAACTGCATCAGTTACTACAGTGGAATAGTCATCCATCATTACCTGCATGTAAAAAAAAAAGTTGTACAAAAAGTAGGTCTGTAAAGTTATTGCTTCAGCACCTACGTGCTGCAACTGCCGATGCAATGCGCCTTGGTTTCTTCCTGATAAGATTTGAAAAAAAAAACTTTTTCTATCTGGAGTTGCCCTACGCAAAAAAAAGAAGCCCACGCGTTGGAATGACCGACTAAAAGCCTTCGTGATATGTTGACGAAATGGGGCACACTTACCTTGGCGAATGCGGTTATCTCTATCGTGAGTAAACAAGGGACCGACGTGAAAAAAACATTGCATTAGACATTGTTTACCAATTAAAGCAGACAAATTTTGCTAACAGTGTTGCCTTCCGTCTTTCTGAAGGTTCAAATTTGATTATCAAATTACGCTTTTTAAAATAATCAAATTCCACAGAAAAGTTGGGATAACGTATTTATATTTTCTTCAGAAGTATAAAGTAATTTGTAAAGAAATTCGATGTTGATCAAAAACTTGTTAAAAAAACAGTCAGCGGCAACCACAGAAAAACTCTGGAGCAATGGTGGAACGTGTTAAAAAACTTCAAAACAATCCATCGTGCCGGAGATTACAGCACTTTTACGGTTTTGATTTCAGCTGATATGGAAATGTAAGCAGTAAAGCATTTTTCTTTTTTACGATCACCGGTTCATTAATGATTATTGTTGACATTCTTCAATTGACAGAATCGAGGCGAACACGGCCTTGCTCAGCAATTACGAAGTATGTGGAACTGATTGTCAAAAGTAAGTTGGGTCATGATTTCTTAATTCTCTGTTTTAATACTCACTTAAGGTTTTGAAACTGTTGACCGATTTGCGAGGCAAAGGAGACCAAGCCAGGCATCAAAGCGGATCTTTGGCCACCATCACATATGAAGTATGTTAATTCAGTTCATTAACAAAATCTGTAACATTACAACATTTACCATCTAATCGAAGACTATCAAGCATCTGGAAAACACACCTGCAGCAGTTCAAGACGACAACATCACCCAAAAATTCCTCACAGAAGTCAGTAAATTTGGACTGAAGAAACTGGAGAAAATCATGCTCATGAATTTGAGGCCAGTAACTGCAGTTGAAATTTCCTTGGTATGGAGAGCAAATCTGCCAACATGTGATGAATATTAATGACTCTCCTTATTATTAAATCTGTGCAGATTGTCGAGCAGGACAGGCTGACAGAAGAGCAAGTTGAAGAGCTGCTGCAGATAATACAAACCACTTTGCCAGAAATAACCAAATAATAAATTGCCTTTTCTTGTTGCACATTATCTGGCATTTATTGTAATGGACCAAAATAAGATGGACAGAATCATATGGAGAACATATTTTGTGTGTATATCGCCCGAGTGCTAACTTCTTGGAGGAAGAGTAATAGGGGAAGGGATCGAAGAGAAAAAAACAAAAGACGTGGGAGATATTTCAGGACTTTTTTTTTTCTTAAATACACAACAGACACATGACAAATGGTGGGGTTTTGGGGGGCTCGAAGAAAGAAAAATCGAACTCGGCTATTTAAGGATCAGGAGGGAAGTTTTAACTACACCGTCGTCGCTTTACAATTCGTCACTTGTGATAAGAAAAAAGGGTAGAAGTAAAGAAGAGAAAAAAAAAACACAAGAAATGAAATCAAAGGTAAGAACCGATCATTTCCTTATAGTAATACGATTCCCTCCCCAATCGGCGATCCCTCGATCCTCTGCTCCCCCCTTTATTTCGATACAGCATTCGCACGAAAGCCATCGGATTGCAACGCT
Organism: Ceriodaphnia dubia; assembly: GCA_022539655.2. Classification (NCBI taxonomy): domain Eukaryota; kingdom Metazoa; phylum Arthropoda; class Branchiopoda; order Diplostraca; family Daphniidae; genus Ceriodaphnia; species Ceriodaphnia dubia. Next base: position 712,798 of record JAKUCG020000165.1, read on the forward strand.
TAAAATAACTTGGGTAATTTTTTGTTTTCTTTTGTGTGTAATTTGGAGGTTCATGATAACAATTCGTCGGCGAAACATCCAATGCATCCCTCTTTTCTCTTTTTTTTTTGTTCCTAAACGCTAGTCAAACTTTGCCCGACCGACGGACGCAGCGGTGCGGGTAGGAGAGAATTATTTATTTTTTCCTTTATTTTGTTTGGCCTGCGGTCCACCTCGTGGGGGTGTCATGGGTCGGCCGGTGTTCAAGCCTCCGTAGGGAAATTTCTTCTTATCGGCGGGCTGTAAAATGTCACGATAAACAAATGCGAAGAGTCAGTGCAATGTCGAACGGAAATTGTCTTATTGCGTGTCTGTTTTACCTTGAGGATCTGGAAAGAGCACATGAGCGTCTCATCGACCGACATCATCGCTCCAGCATTGTCGAATTCGCCACAGTAGTTGGGCGCCGAAAAGAGCGTCACGAGCTGACGCTTTGCGAAAAATTCATATCCGTCTTCAACAACCTGGGAAGTTTCAACATACAATGGGTTAATTGAGATGCGAGGTCATTATCTCTTCCTCCTTGTCGATCGTGAATTCGAGTGAGTTGTCACGCGCTAAATCCAAACGATTCCCATTCAACGCAGGATTAGAACGTGACGCTGACCTCGTTGAATTTTGAGGGGATTTCATCATCCCAACAGATAATAGACAAACAAATCGAGGAAAAGGAAAGCGAACGGACCAATTACCTGATGGGCTCTGCAGATCAGATCCATGTCGTGTTTGTGAAGGAATTTAGCAACAACTTCCGCACCAAAAGTAAAGCTGACTCCTCGGTCATTCTCGCCCCAGCCCATCGTGTCCTTGTCGGGATCAGACCACAAAAGGTCGCAGAGAAGACCCTGATCGGGAACATCTGTGGGCCTCATGATCCGGCGAATTTGTTCCATGCTCTGGAGATCGGGGCTGAGACCGCCGTGACAGCAAAAGATTTTCTCGTCAACAATGGCCGCCACGGGTAGGCAGTTGAAACAATCTGTAAAGGTCTTCCATAGCTTGATGTTGTAGCGCCGTTTGCATTCGTCGTAGAATCCGTAGATGCGGTTGATGGAGGCGCATTCGTGGTTGCCTCTCAACAGGAAGAAATTCTCTGGGTACTTGATCTTGTAGGCCAGCAACAGACAGATGGTTTCGAGGGACTGCTTCCCTCGATCGACGTAGTCACCCAGGAAGAGGTAGTTGGATTCTGGTGGGAAACCTCCATACTCGAAGAGACGCAGCAAGTCATAGTACTGACCGTGGATGTCTCCACAAATCTTGAGTGGTGCCTCCAGCTCCAGCAGGATGGGCTGCGAGAGGAAAATCTCCCTAGACTTCAAGCACAGGCCTCTAATCTCATTCTCTGTTAACTGGACATTTTTCCCGGGTCTGGAACCGCGAACTGTGCGAGACAATGGAACGAGACAAGAGAAAAAAAAAGTGGGAAATGAGACACAGAGAGCCAGACAGCTTGTTCTTCTTGAAGGGTTTCACAATCCCTGACATAAGCGATTTTCGTCATCTTTTTTTTTGATTTTTCAAATCTGTTTCTCTTCCGGTATTTGGAGGAAATCAGTTGCAAACACTTTAGCAAGAGTGACACAAGCAAGAAGTGATGGAATAACGACTGTCAACGGGCCAAAAGGCCAGTTGGAAACGGTCAATGGAATCATCATCAGAGGCAGAACTATTTACCTTCCAAAAGTCGGGCTATGATGCTGTCAATGTTGAGTTTATCTGTTTCGGCCATTGGAATATGATGATGTACAACAAAAACTGACAAAAGAATGGAGGAGACGCGACGGATGACACCGATAAATTCCGATAGATGTTCTCAAAAACCCGCACAACGGTCAAACAGCGTTCGCTCCAAGCCCCCCTCTCCAAAACTCTCTTCCAAGATGGCAGCCCGTGAAAAAAGTTAAAGCCAGCTCCCTCTAGCTTCTCCAACACACACAAACCGTTTCAATGCCGCGCGCACACACACACGCAAGGCAAGGCAAGGCCATCAAGCTCCGCCTCTCATTGCTGTTCGGTTCCCCCTCGAACTAGATAACGGTAGAGCTGCTCGACTCCACTTAAAACCGGCCTTGATGTGCCTTTTTTAAATAACCAAACATTAACCATACGAGCTGCGTCATGTCGCACAGATTTTATTATTGTAATTCTTTCTATGTGGGCCCCTCTTTTGTGTTAAACTTTTAGCATTTCGTAACCGTTTTGTCGGCCCTTGAAAATTGATATTCGATGAATAGCTAGCGCCTCTGGTGGCCAGTACGATGTGAGATGAATATAAAACGATTGATTCGAAAGCGGCCTTCGCTATTCCGAAAAGCACACCGCAATTATAAAGGGATTTTTCAAACCTTGACGTCTTGCCCCGCTCTCTTCTAGACTTTTTTTTTCAATATCACTGAATGTTTTAGATTTTCTTTCAGTGTCCCCTCAGTGTTCTGCGATCGCCATTGCCACCAGCCATTTTAATCAATACCCAATCCATGCTCGACCTTTCTTTTTTTTCTACGAAAAAAAATATTATTTGTATCAAACCCAGTTTGAGACGGGGGCGTAATTGATACGAGAGGTTATCAATCGAGTCGAGAATGGTTATTTTCATCTGACAAGCCAGCGTTTTTTTCGGTTAGATTTTTTTTTCGCTTCAAGCTCCTCCCACTTTTCATTCGAAAATTTTCAGAGACATCTAGCCGGTTGGGGAGACAACAAGTTGTGTGTGTGGAGGCCTCTTTCGTCACTCTTTTTCGTCGACACTTGGTGCGGGGGTGATAAACAAAGGGTTGTCCGGGTCGATTGAAACATGGAAAACATTGAAAGTATACTAGATGAGCTTAATGGTAAGTTGGCATCCGGTTTCCCGATGCATCTTTTATAGATGGACATGTTTGCAAAGGGACGAACCCGTCACGAGACGCTGCATGGGCCAAGGACGCGAGTGAATCGCGGTCACGTCCATCCAATGTGTTCTCAGGGTCGCCCAAACGCTTATCTGGCCAAGATTTCAGAGAAATAAGGTCCAAAGAGGTTAACCCACTTTCTTTTGTCTTTCATTTCACAGACTACGACAAGCAGAAGACACCAGAGATCCCCAAATCTCTGGAAGAATACATCAATCACCTGGCCAAGACAGGTGAGACACTGTTCCCCTGGCTCAAGATCAGAGGTGTCCTCCGGCACAAGCTAGAGTTAGTCATAGCCAATTTTAAAGAAGTATGCCCAACGGAAAACTTGCCCCCCTGCCCCAATGTCGAACCTTTTCATTTCGAGACCATGAGGGATAAGATTCTTGAACAATTTGACAGCTTCACCTGGTATGGTCTGCTTCATTCATTGATGGTTTCTTTCCTCAAGTACTGACATCATTCTTCCTTGTTTCTTTTTCTCAGTGCCCCCTTCACAATACAGAGATTGTGTGAACTCTTGTGTGCCCCGAGAAAGCATTACAAGAGGACAGACAAGTTCATGCGGGGCATAGAGAAGAACCTTTTAGTCGTCAGCACAGTAGACCCAGAGCAAAGGTAATTTTGTTGTTCAAGTTTTGTGTCCCCAAAGTGTATGGTGCTCATGTCATGTTGTGTGTACTAGGAAACGAGCCGAATCCGTGTCATCATCTCAAACCTTAGTGAACGGCGTGGTGGAAATCAATGTGGGGTCAAGTCGACCTCTTGTCACTTTTGGTGCCAAGAACGATCAACGACCAGCTTCTGCTGCCTCAGACACGGCTTCAGTATCAGACGGTAGCGAAGCATATAATAAAATCGATGCCCTTTTGTGTGAATTCGCCATTTAGCTAATCGCGTTTTGTCACGTTTAGCCGACTCTGGCATTTCCGATACGGAAGACGAGGAGAAACCAGCAGCAGGGAAGCTGCAGGAACCTGAATCGATGAAGGCACCCGAAGAAGTCGAGTCTAAAGAAACGAATGGTGCTGCCGAAATTGAAGAGGCCAAGCCATTGGCCGCAACAGAATCGGCTCCAGTTGTCGAGTCCCAAGTCACAGCGGAAGAACCGACGAGATCGTCTGAAAAAGAAGAAGCTGCCGCCCCACCACCACCACCAGAAGCACCTACCGAACAAGAAAAAGAAAAAGTTGCCGACGCTCCACCACCACCACCCAGTGAAGAGGAAAGTGGCAAGAGCATCGATGTGGAGAGCGTCGCCTCTGAAGAGAAACCAGTCGAGATGGAAGAGGTAGTTGCCCCAACGAAAGAAGAGGAGAGAACAGTAGTAGTACCCGACAGCGAAATGCCTCCCGCCGTTGAGGCACCGAGCGAAACCGTAGAAACTCCCGTCAGTGATAAAAAACGGCCACTGGAGAAAGCAGAAGACGGGGACGATGATGACGACAGAGAACACAGTCCCGACGCTAAACAGCCCAGAATCTTCAGTCCAGATAAGGTTTGTAGTCGTCGTCAATGCCAGTCAGTCAGTCAATGGGATTTTTTAAACATTTGCCAAATTTCTCGTCGACAGGTAGTAGAAGACAATCCCGTTCCAGAGCCGAGTGAAACGAGTAGCCAAGTCGCCGAACAAGAAGAACAAGTAACAGTGCCGCCACAGGAAACCGAAAAGGTGGCAGAAGTAACTCCAGAACCTGAAAGCCAATAATTTATTGGACGGCAACAACAAAAAAACACATTTTCATTCAACCCTCGGATTTATTATTTTTTTTTTTCGTCTTGGTCTCTTTCACTTTCCTTCTGCTACTACTGCTCGGTCTCTCAATTTTTTTGTGTTCCCTGGAATGAAAAAAAAAGACCAACGTGCCCTCTACCCTTAATGGATTCTGGTGTCCTACTTGTTCCGCACCCGACACTGTGGGCGTCCTACTCCTAAAAAAAAACTCCCTCTCTCCCTTTTTTTTTAAATCTCTAGCGTTGATTGAGTTCATTTTTTACAAATCAATAAAAAGCAAAAAAGTCTCACTGAAACACCTGACGTTCGATATTTTTAGAAACTAAGAAAAGAAACGATGAAAACGAGGTCGTTTAGACCAAAAAAACACGTGTTTGTTATTTATTTGCTTGACGCGAATACAAAAAGGCTTTAGGAAACCAACACAAATGTAGATGGGTTGCCCGAGACCGAGAACTTAGGATTCATTTGACAATCGTTTTGTTTTGTTTCTCTTAATTGTTGTCTATAGCTTGTAAAAAAAAAAGAGAATCATCACTGTACACGTGACATTTTCGCTTCACACAAGGGACGAGAGAACATTTTTTTTTCATTTTTTTTTATTTGATTGATTTTTTTTTCTGCTTACTGTGAAAAGAAATGGGGTAGGTAAGAGGAAATGAAGATCGTGTGTCACGAGGAGAAGAGGAAACGTAAAGCGACACACATTGAAGTGGGGGAGGATCACGCACACACAGCGGGACACGAAAAAAAGTAGTCAAGACGGCGGGAGTTTTTGGGGCAGCGATTCGTTCTCGTGAAACAAAACAAGAAACATAAAGGGAGGATAGGCAGTTTCCAACTTGAAAAAATCATTCATTTTCTGGGCGAACTCACATACAACACACACAAGAAAAAGCCGGAAGAATGTCGTGTTCTGCTGCTACCGAGTTACGTACGTCATTTGTCCGCAACACGAACAAATGAAGAACAATGACCGCACGGCAGAACATTGATTCGTTCAAAACAAACAAAAACAAAAAAGGAAAAAAAATAGTCTTCTCTTGAAAATAAAGAAAAACACAGATAGAAATCAATAATAATAGAAATAATGTAATAATAATAATAAAAAAACAAAAACTCTTTTTTAAAGAGTGTGGACCAATATGTAAAATCTTTTCTTTTTTTGAACTCTTTGAGAGGATGCCCAGACTGTGTGTGTGTGTGTGTTAAATTTCTCTAGTTTTTTCTTTTTTTATAAACAGATTTATGCCAATGTCACACACACACGAATTGGTAGGAAAATGATTTTCTTATTCTTTTCTTTCCTTTCCTATATAATATATATATATATATATCGATATAAATCATTCAATGAAAAAAAAGAGGCCCAGGGATTTTGAAATCAAAAAAGGGGGGATACGCTTTCAGCAGGCACACACATACATGCACGAAACCAATTTATAGCTGTGTGGTCACGGTTTCTATGGTTATTTAGAAAAAGGGAGAAAAAAACAGTCTCTGATAAGCCAGAATCAGAAAGAAAACATGGCAGAATTTTTGGATACACACTCACAGCTTTCTTTTTTTCCCCATAGGTTTGTGGTTTTTATAAAACTATTTCCTTATGTTTTCATCTTTTGTCCAGTCAAGAAGTAAGTTGATTTGTTATTACAAAAACAATTAAGAGGAAAAAAAAAGGGAAATGGAGATGACCCCCGAATTTTGGAATTCGGTTCTTAAAAATCACCTCGTCTTTTGGCTAAAGTGTTTTTTTTTTCTTGTTGACGTATACTTCAAAATAATTTGGTTTTTACTTTGAAGCCGTTCGAAAAAAAAAAAACTGGATACAGAGATTAGAGAAATAGAATCTTCCAAAAACTGTCGGGGTGTAAATATATACCTTTTGGTTTCTTTTCCTTCTGAATTTTTAAAAATGTTTTCTGCGCGCGGCTGTGTGAGAGATTTGGATGCATTGGTTCTAAGCACAACATGGTTTCGGAAGAAGAAGAACAACAAAGCAGACGACGAACGAACGAAACGACGACACGACGATTGATGAGGCGCTGAATTAGCGGCTATCTGTGAATGGCCGAATTCAGCAGGAAAGGAACGTAAAACATTTTACTCTCCAGCAGCAAGGTAGCAGCCGATTGGACCTACAAAAATTCATCAATTTATAAGTCAATCATTTCATGGTATTAATTATAGGAGTAATATATTACCTCAGGTAAACGTGTGAGGAGATCAGAAAATCGCCCGGGCGATTGTGGATAGTTGTGTTCGACATAGCTCTGTAGACACTGCATGTACCGTTCTTGAATGGCTTCTAATTCGACGCTGCCGCTCCCTTTGGCTAATGAAAAAGGCAATAAATGAGAAAATGAATGATGATCGAAAAGAAAAGAGAGAAGAGAAGAGAAAGTAGTGGGAAATTACGTTGGCTGAGCATGGCGATGACTTTGAGACAGACGTACTCTTCCATCCGCAATTGGCTCCTTTGGAGCATCATCGTGACGTGAGTGATGCGCTCCACCATGAGGCCAACGTCCTGCCTCAACTGATCCAGGGTCAACGGTCGACCCATCATGGCGGCTAAACATGTTTGAAGGGTGACTAGGTTGGCTGATACCTGTGAGACGTCAGAAAAAGTGGACGTTAAAATCGAAATGGACAGACGGGCTGTTGTGTAAGGACAGATACGGACCTGCTGGACGAAATCGTGCTCGGTGGGTTCCGGTCCCGACCAGGTCCTACGCGGCCCGTGAATCGCCTGATAGGCCGAAGTGGTCAGCACCAAAAGTTCGTGCCATTTGTGCGTCAGGAGCCGCGTGTGGACCTCGACGGGCAGCTCAGAGTAGAACGGGAGCCGTTTGGTCCACTGCACCAGTTTGTAGACGATCGAGTCGCCGATCTGGCAGAGTTTGTCCGACAGTTCGGCCTTTGTGTCCAGCAACTCGTCCAGCTGTTTTCATTTTCCAAAATGGTTTAGTATGCCCAGTCAAATGTCTTTTTTTTTTGTCCAGCAGGACGACGTACCTTTAATGTGGCGATATCCTCGAATTCGTCGCAGTAAATGAGCGTGCAAATGGTGGGCATGGCCGACTCGTAAGGCAAAGTGATGGCGTCGCGGCTGGACGTGACGGCGCTCTCCAGCCTCCGCCTCAAATGCAGCACTTCGCTGGGATTGGTCAGGGCCGTTTTGAGAATGTTGCCGTTGGCGATGCGCGGAACTGGGCCGACGCCGTTCGGCCCGTTGTGTTGTTGTTGTTGTTGTTGGTGTTCGACGACGGGCGATTTGCGGTGGTGGAGGTGGCCGTTGATGGCCACGGCAACGATGGACGACGACGTCGATTTGGCCTGGGCCGCTTCCATAATGGCGGCTTTGACGCCCATAGCGGCCGAAACGGCCCCTCCTGCCCCATTGGCCGCCTTGTTGTTCTTCTTATGTTTCCTGTACTTGACCTTGTAGAGGTTGTAGACGGCGCCGGAATTCCTTCCGCCGGGCATTCGATCCTCCCGGACGGCGGCCAAGACCATTCCCTGGCCGAGACACTTTTGAAAGCGACAATACTGGCACCGGTTCCGTTGCGCTTTGGTGATTTCGCAGTTGCCCTCGGCCACACAAGTATACACCCGCTTGTTCTGCACCGTCCGCTTGAAGAATCCTTTGCACCTGTTTGTCATTCAATTTAATTAATTGGTCCAGGCGAGTAAAAATAGGCTAATACCCTTCGCAGGTGATGATGCCGTAGTGGAGTCCAGTGGCCTTGTCTTCGCAAATCATGCAAATCATGGGCGTGTCGTCTTCCTCGTCGTCCAGCATCCGATGATGCTGGTTCCCGTCGACGCCGCCACCGTGAATCAACTGGACACGACTGGACGCCGGTTCCGGCTGTTGTTGTTGCTGGTTTTGATGGCCGTTGACGATGACCGAACGGCCGGAACAGACGGAATAGTCCAGGGCTTGTGAGTCGGGCCGCTGTTTGATAGCGGCGGCCGAACGTTCGGCGTTTTCCCAGAGCCGTTCCATCGACAAAGGTGGTTGGCCGCTGCTGGATGAAGTGGGCGGAGCCATAGACGAGGTGGTGGAGGAAGAAGAAGAAGAGCGCGAAAGGAGAGGAGCTGGCGGACGTGGCGCTATGGAAGGCGGAAGACCTTGGTGGTGTCCGTTTTCGTGCCGGTGCTGGGCGAAAGCCACCGACGACGACGAGGATGATGGAGGCGTGTCCGGAAAGGGATATCCGCCGGGCGGATGGTGGTGATGATGTCTGGCCACGGTCAAGAGACCCAAGGCCGGCGGGGACGAACCCGAAGACGGGCAAGACGTCGTCGGCGTTTGAACCCGGAGCGGAGTGGCGAAATGGGCCGGCGGACTCGATCTCTGCTGTTGTTGTTGCGGCATGTTGACGACGCTGGCCCGCTCGCCCGTCGGACTCACCGTGCTGCTGCTGGGACTCGCCTGTTGTTGCTGCTGGACAGGAAAAAAATCGTCTCAATGAAAAAACGGGCGAAAAAATAAAGGAGAAATTGGAGACGGGCTACTACCTGAGGGGAAGAACGACGACGGTCTGAAGAAGACTGGGCAGCCAAACTGAGGAGTCCGTCGACCGACAACCGGATACTCGGGTCGTTGTTATCCAATCTGTGGGCGGCGGCGGCGGCGGACAATTTGTTGACGCCGTTGAGGAGGAGGACGGGACGGACAGAAGAGGAGGAGGCAGCGGCGGGTTCGGAACCGGCGGGCACGGACCGCGGCCTGGACGGACTCGTCGACGTCGTCTGCTGTTGTTGCTGATCGGCCCAGTGGCCCGTCCACACCATCGTTTTGACGCCGCCCGATTGGCCCAGGATGACGGAAGGGACCCGAGAATTCGAGGGCCGTCCATTCGTCGTCTGGTCTGGCGATTCCGTGTTGTTGGGCCGCGGCGGAGGCGGCGAAGCGCCGTTGATGCCGGCCGGCGAACCTTCGACCCTCCTGTGACTGAAAATGATGTCCGGCCGGATGGGCGGATGGCTGGACCACGTCCGGATGCGATCAGACGGCCCTGGAGAGCAGCCGGCCACATCCGAACTGCTCACTCCCGATGTCGGACTGTGTCTGTTTTCCGTCTTGACGGCCGGATTAGTAGTCGCTGCACTTTCGCCCGCCGATTCCTTCATCCGCATCAGCGAAGATTCCTCTCTGTCGTCGACGATTCCGTTGCGAGTCCGTCTGATGGTCGTCATACCAAGGTGGTGGTGGTGTTGATCGTCGTCTTCGTCTTCATCGCACGCTTCCCTCTTGACGCTAATCGTTGCCGAACCCGTTCCGGAATCTTCGCAGAGCCTCAGCTGCAAATCGTCGGCGCCCAGCGAATCCGGCGTCGATCGACTGGTGACAAAGAGTTGATTAATATGACCGCTAGATGGCGTTTTCTATGAAAAGTTGATACAAACGACCGCTAGATGGCTCAGAAATTACCTTCCGCGGGACAGTCCCGGCGACGAGATGAATCCGCCGTCGCTGGCGGAGGCGGCCGATGATCTTTCTGGGGTTTCGTCGTCGACGTCGTCTTCTTCGACGAGTCCGTCGTCTTCGTCAATGTCCTGATCTTCCTGTTTGATGACGGTGCTGTCGTCGTTGGCGGTCGGTGGGTCTCCCGTTTCTTGTCCTGCGCTGCCGCCGCTAGTCCCTCCGCCGCCGTCTTCGCTGCTCCTTGGCGGCGTGTTGCCGCAATCGGGCGATGAGCTGCTCGTCTCCACCAGACTTTCGCCGTCGCTGCTGCATCGCGAATCGACTTTTCTCCTTTTGAGCTTGAGATCCTGGAACAAGCTCATCTTGCCAGCGTCGCTAGAAATCACCACCGTCACCGTCATAGTGTCTGTTGCCGAAAAAAAGAAATGAATCAAATAAAATCCGGTAAAAAGAGATGCAGCGCAGCTTAAAGGGGCTTAGTCTACGGTGGGGTAGTGGTGGGTGGGGTTTGACACACTTAACGGTCATTGCATCATCATCATCACCATTTTCTATTTGTGTCTGCCGTGTGCAAAGAGCCCGAGTTGCTTGGGGCCCCGCTCTCTCCACGCAAAATATAAAAAGTCATTTACCCGGGCGGCCGCTATTAGATTAGGCGCAACCCACAGGTGAAATCGAGCTGGGCACACAGAGAGGGCTTTCACCCCGACCCTGACACAAACTGGGCCAACAACTGGCGACAGTGAATTTTCCATCCGTCCACAAAATTTGATTTTTTAGAAATTTAAATCAACCGGAAGTAGTCTACCTGTTGATTGTCATCTAAAACTCCATTCAATCGAACGTCGTCGTTAATCCGAGTTGTGGCACACACGCGCGCAAATCAAATAAAACTAAACAAGAATGAAGGAGGAGACGAAAAAAAGGACCGGCCCGAACGGTTCGAATGTAGGACAACGACTGAGTCGACTACGAGCGGCGGGCATCAATGACTTTGAAAAATGTCTTGTAAAAGAGGAGGAGGAGGTACGACGTCGTTTCTTTTTGGCCGCCTCCAGCGGGCCGGGCCCCTTTCAAGATCGCACACCTTTTTCGTTCTAGAAAATATAATCGCCAAATTGGTTGGTTCTTCTTCCATTTTGTATTTTATTTTATTTATTTTTTTCACTTTTTTTTCTTGTTGGGGTTTTCTCTAGATTGCAGACGACGTCCGCCCAGCGGCGCCACTTTCTCAGCCGCGCCAACTCGAGGTCTACGAACTCTAGAGAAAATGTAGGTCACGTGACGTGAGCCAACTGCACCGATTTCGACGCATTCGCCGTCGCATCTGTCGCCGTCGATCTGATGAACTTTCACCTCAATCGGAGGAAAAGGAGACAGGTGAAGCGGAAATGGGCATCTCTATAGGGGCTAGGAGGAGTCTCCGTACGGATCCCGTTATGGCGGAGGGGAAAAAAAGAGAGAGATAAAAAATTCTACAGGTAGAAAAGAGCCGTTATTCCGGCTGCTGCTGTGGCTGTAGTAGAGAAATAACCAGGTGAGGGACGTTGGCGAGTCCTCTCATAAACATTCCGTTCTCTCTCTACTTCGGCTGAGATCATTCACCTGCTGCTGCTGGGAACCAACTTTCACGGTCCGAGAAAGTTCTCTCTCACTTCCAATTATTATTGTGGTCTTGTAGTACTTTCTTTCGATTGTTTATTGACAAACACAAAACAGAGGAGGTCATTGACTTGTAGGGTCATCAAGGTCGCACAACAATTCTGACCTCGACAAAATGCGTTCAGGTAGAAGAAAAAAAACAAGGTCGCGACCTTGATTGGCCATTTTGTTTTCCATCATCGAAATAAATAGAATTCGACTTGTGGGTGTTGAGAAAAAGTCGGTCGGTCGATGTACCCGTTTCGACATTTCGTCTCTCTCTCACTCACTTTGTTAGCTTGTGACGGTTTTTGCATCGTCGGTCGTGAGCCGATGGAAAGTGTCCCGGTGACCTCCTTTTCTTCTCCCCCGTCCCGCGATGGCCCAAAGATAGCGGCGGTCGGTCATTCGCCTTTTTCTCTGCCTCAGCAGCCGCCACCCAATTCCGAGCGTTCGTTGGCTCGGCGTCCTACTGCCGCCGGGCGAACGCTCACTCTCACGCTCACGGTCACATCTCCCTTGAAAAAGAACCCAAAAAATATTAAAAGGAGAGGCGGAGCGGCAACGCTGCGCGCCAAATGGACCCTGTGCAGCGCACGTGTCGCCGCTGCTGCTGTTCTCTTTCGCGTTGGAAATAAAGTCGTCGACAATGGCGCGAATTGAGGTCGGTGAAAGTCGGGAGGCATTCACCCCGTCCGTTCCGATGTTGCTGCCGATCCTTGAGTCGGTCGACTCGACGTTCGTGTGTTTTTTTAGCCAAGGTGAAGGTGCCCGCCGACCTCAATTGGCGGCCCACCGGGTTGAATGTATTTCTCTCCTAGATCTACGGTCCGTGACCTTTATCACGGCCGCCACCTTCAGCTCTCTCTCTCTCCGTGTCCCGCTCTCTCTCTACTACGACTCACCGGGGGGAGGCTATTGCCCGCTAAAAGGCACAAGGTCCTTTTTGGCAATTTACAATTGGCGAATATTCGCCATTTTTTTCCATTTGAAAAACCAAAAAAATCCCGGAGGATGTGGTAGAGATAGGCCTAATTATATCATCGACGGTGACGTCATCAAACAGAGTAGATAGAATCCCGTTATTTGGAGAATGCCATCTCGCGTCGGTACCGTCGAAAGAGAAAGTGGTGGTTGGGACCACGAGTCCCGCGGTCAAAAGCCCCGTTCTCTTCTCTCTCTCTTTTTCTTTTTTTCTATTTTTTTCTTTTCGGTGTCGAGTTGGTTTCGTCGTTCCATTCCCACTGGCCTCGTTTCTCCACCAGGGGTCGCTGACACTCGACGCCCCTCCCACCCACCCACTCCCGTTCAGACTTGCACGGCGGCGCTCCTGTAGTAGACAAACAACAAAAAAAGAGCGATCGGCACATACTACGAGATAGATTCTGACGGATCTATTCTCTTCTTCAAAATTAATGAATTGGAGAAGAAAATCCGTAGCAATGGAGACGAAATGTGGAATAAGAAATGAAGAAAAATGGGAAGAATCGAAGCCAATGTGAAAATCAGGTTGAATCAAAGGGCCGTCACGAAGCCCAAGGGGTGGAGTGCTGGTGTGGGTTTGTTGCGGGAGGGCTCAAAAGTCAGCGACCGTCAATTGGGTCGCCGCTAGATGGCACTGACTTTCGTGAATCCCCGACCATAAAAAATTCCGTCCAAAACAACACAAATCGACGACCACCTCCAAATTCACCAGACGAAATTTACAACAAATTAATAAATGAAATACTCACGTAATGGCGGCCTAGTGGCATGGCCTAGCAGACGACTCGAAATGTTTTTTGTCTCGAATTTCCACAACAACAAACAACCGAAAAAAAAGAAGCACTGATCACTGGAACACGGCACTGGTTTAGTCACGACAAATCAACAAAAACGAAACACAATCGAGTCCTCTGGTAGCAAACGATCGAGTGTAGTCGAGTCGAGAGATGTTGTTTAGACTTTGAAGAGAGAGAGAGTTGATGTTTTCGACGCACGGGGCCGACGGCGTGCGACGAGCGACTGAACGCATGCGCCCCGACTTGAATCTGCGTCCGACTCTGCCAGGAAGAAAAACTCGGTGGGGAAAAAAGGGTGTCGGCTAAAAAGAAAAACGCAGAGAAAGAGAGAGAGAGAGTTTTTGATAGACGTGTGTGTGTGCTGTGTTGTCGCGTGAGATATTCTTCTTTGATGGAAACGAATTTAGAACGGGTCTTGTCTTGCTTAGTAGTCTGCTGCTGCGGCGGTGGCGCTGCCCGTCAAGGTCAAAGCACCGTGACTCTCATCGTGCACCAACGGCTCAGCTTGTCCCACTGATCAAGACTCGAATTCATCATCACGACCTTGGTGTTCCCTCCTAACGGGGCTCTTTCTTCTTCTCCTACAGATTCTTCCACACACAACACACGTAATCTAACGGTTTCTCTCAGACTCGAGAGACACTAGTAGCCTACTGCGGCCGGGGCGGTGGTTCACAACAATGGACGACACTGAAATCGAATGAAATGTTACGTTTTCTTCACTGATGATGAACAATCGATTTTCGATGAAATTTTAGAGAAAATAAAATAAATAGAAGACAGAGGGGAGAGGGGGGGATGTGTGTGTAAAAAACCCGGCCGGTCGCCCCAGAGACGACGAACAAGAGTCAACGACCTCTCGTTCGGGTTTGTGTTGGCTCTTTCTCTTTTGCCTCTCCGCTCTACTCTCTCTCCCCATCGACCCCCACCACCCCAAACCACCCTATGAAATGAAGGGGGGCGGGTTAGAAACCGACTGGGAACCGCGTGATCAGCGCCACCTATCCGCGTATTATTTCATAAAACTCGAATTTCTTTTTGAATGATTTTTTTTTCGAAAATGTTTTCTTACAAGTCGAAATGGAATCTTCAAAGTTCATTTGTGGAAATCTTGGAGAAATCAAACGTTGCTCTTATTTATTCGGCCGACGCCGAGAGAGAATGCACGTGGACCCCGTCTCATCAGAGGTGGACGACCCCGACGTCCGTGACGTCACGGCATCGATCGACGTCGGTTGTGTGACTTTCCCAGTTGGAAAGAAATGGCTTTGGGCAACAGCAGCAAAACAACAACAAGAAAGCCAAAAAAATAAAAAAAAGGAGAGACAAAATGGTGACGAAAAAAAGAGAGAGAGAGAGACCCCGACCTCAAAAGAGGACGATAGTCTGGCGCGGGGCGTTGTGTGATTCATTCGCTGTATATATGCGCGCAGATTCGGCAATGAACAACGAACCAAGTTGCTGAGTACCAGAGAGAGAGAGAGAGAAAGAAAAAACAAAACCGAAAATGGCGCGCGGCCATGACAGTCCCGGTCCCGAGTTGAACGTCCTGCTAACCCACTTTCTCCTCTCAATCCCGTCTCTCTCTCTCTCTCTACAACAGCTTTTTATCTTCTTTTATCTTTTTCTCGGTCGATCTAATGGCGAAACGAAAAAGAAACAGAGAGAGAGACTGTGGATGTTGAAAAATAAGGAGAGTCTCTTGCTTGATGAATCGGCGGGAAGATGGAATTCCATGATTCTAGGGCAATACTATATGGAGACGAGTGCAGGTGGAAATACGATTCCAGGTCAACAATTATCGACAATCGCTTTAATGAACTTTGTTCGTCTAGGTAAACTCTCTATTGGAACAAAGTTCAATGTTGACTCTGACATCAACGTCTGTATCCAGTTTCGGTTTTCCTCCAATGCCTCTAAACCGACGCCATTATGTGGAAACGAGTTTGGTGCACGAAACTCTCCATACCGGATCGTTCGACTGAGAGAGCCAGCCCAGGTGAATAAACTCTTCGGTACGCCACTCACTCTACGTGCGGTAATCAGCAGAGTCGACTGTATTTTACAACTCGACCTACTTCTCTCAATTCTCAAACTCTACATCGCGGACCCGCCAGCAAACGAGTTTTCTCATTCTAATCCGGTGGCGGCCATTAAACAACAACTCATATCGGCATCTTGAAGTAAAAAAAACGCCGGTGATTCGACGCAGATGTGGCCATGAGTCCTTGGGTCCTTGATTCCTCATCAATTTTTGGGGAGCTAGCTGAACACTCTCCTAATGGACTATAAATCCATTCCAGATGATTCGCCCTTAATTCAAGGACTTGCGATAAATAATTCAACCGAGTCACCGGAAGATTTGCTAAGGCATTTTGTGTGAACAAAACAACCGAAAAAAAAGGGAGAGATTTCCCATTGGAAAGCGCCGATAGAAAGTTTCTCTTCATTTTACTTTGACTTTATTTCGCTCTCGCTGCACTTTCTAAGCAATTCCAGCTGCTCCTGCTGCTACTTGCACTGAGAGAATTAGACGAGGTCGTATCGTCGAATAAAATAAAAAAAGCGTTCCATTAGCAACAACTATTTTTAACCGGAATTCAACCTTGGCCGGATGAGGGCGAATCAAAGAGCCTGGACATTTTCTCTGGACGATGTCCACGTGACGTAGGAAAAGAATCCTTGAACAAGGGCGCACAAACAGAAAATTCGGATGTCGATGAAAAAGACACACATACGGTAGTCATCAACTCTATGACGACGAAGGTCTCGAAACGATATCGATCGGCCATGGAGAACCTTCTTTCTTTCTTTCTCCCGTGTTCTTCTTCGTTTTCGTGACCTCCGAGCCCAAAACCCAGAGTCAAGTGTGTCAACAACTTCCCCTCGATTTTTCCTATGCAAAACGGATAATCCAAACCATACTTAGCGCAACAACAACAATTCCTTGGCCGCGATTTCTTTCCCTGTCGAAATCTCCAGATAATTGACAATAAAATACAGAAAAATTTCAACAAGAAACGCCGTCATTTTCAATCAATTTCCGTGTTATTATTCAAATGTTTTTCAGAGTTTTTTTTGTTTTTCTTTCCTTCTTTGTTATTGATGATTACAACAATTTGTGTTCTAGAAAAAAGAAGCAGGTGGGGGTAAAATTGTGGAGAAAGAAGAGAAAAAGAAAAAAGAAAAAAGTTACTTTGATATCATTGTTGAATGACGATCGATGAACAAGTGTCAAATGGATCGAAAGCTCTCGCGCACTCCATCTATCCGACACAACGGCAAACACGTTGCTTGTGTAAATTACAACAACAAAATGAAAATGAATGGGGGATGGATGGTGTGGTGTAGGTAATAGAAGAAGGAAGGAGCTCAACCGGGTGGTAGGAAAAGTTTGTTTTTGTTTTGTTTTTTTAAGCGTTGCCGCCGTGAAAATATCTCTCGGCGTTGGGGAATCGCTCCGCGTCGAAATCCGCGTCGCCGTCAAGTCTGGCGTTTCCTAAACGGCGGATTTCCGGCAATAGAGCAGAACTGACTTCCACATCGGCCGTCACCGCTTCACCGACCGACGCAGAGACGTTGGCGGCGCGCAGAGCCCGATCCATCGTTTCTATACGAATCCAACGAAAAAAAAACGGATTATTAAAAATACGAAGGATCAAAAGCCAGGACAATACCTTGGAGAAGTAATTGCGGGTTGGTGTTGGGCCGGTTGCCTTCGGCCAATTTCCTCCGCTTGTTGGGAATTCCGGCCAAGTAAGCGTCACTGAGCGGAGCCGGTGGTGCGGCTCGATTCTGCCGCTGGATATCGCGGGCAATCACCGGAACCCAATCCTAGTATTTTGTTCCAGGAAGAGTAAAAAAAAACTGGCCAGCAGAGACGGGAAAAAAAGAAAGAAAAACTCACCCGTGGCACTTCATTGTGCCAAGATTGCGATCCCATGACAACGTCAATGACCGGCTCCGGTTCTGTTTTCGTTTCTTTACGAGCAGCCGCTTCTTGGCGGAGTCGCTCCAATCGGCTCTTTCTAGAGGCAGGTGGGGCCGTTGCAGTTGCCGGCTCTTCTTCGACTTCCATCGATTCTTCCGAAGCCGATCCAGTGGCCACAACATCCGGCGCAGTTGTTTCAGTTGTTGCGGCCGTGGCAGCTGGAACAGCAGCAGCCGGAGCATTCTCTTGCATTTCTTCCATTTGGGCGTTGAAAAGGGCCGTCCAGGTCCTGCCGCGTTCCGTGTTCATCACCAAGGGTTCAATGGTGGGCGTCAGCTGATCGAGATCCACCGAGGCCAAAAGAGTCCGCAGACGCTCGATCGACGAGTTGGTCGTCCATTCCTGGACGGCTGGATGGACGCCATCCGACACTCCGCGCTAAATTCAAATCCACTCCATCAATGAAAGGTTTGGACGTAAGGAAAAGTCAGAAAAAAAAATCACCAATTGCGACAGGAAAACGCGTTCCAGACTAGTAGATCCATCGGTGAAGCAATTGAGGGCCAAAGCGGCGGCCATGATGAGCGTCCGGCGTATTTGTTCCATCATCAACTGGCCGAAATTGGGGTTCTCTCCGGGCATGCCAATCAGCTGGACGACATCTTGGAGTCGTTGCTGGATAAACTGGGCCATCGTGGCCACGAAATCCACATCGGGACGGATGCTGGCCTCGGCAGCGGCGCTGTGGAGCATCGGCATGGCTTGATTGACCAACGTCATAATTCCTTGACGGACAGACGGGTCAGAGAAATCGCCACCCGAAGGCAAAATGCGCTGGCGAGTGAAATTCCTCAAGTGATCCCGCATCGGATTGAGAGCGTCCGGCATTCCGTAAAAGAGGGCCATCAAATCGCGGAATGTCATGTGATCAGCCTGCAACGGAATATATCGGGGCAATTAGCATATCATTGACACGGAAATTGATTTGAGACAAACCATCGTCATAAAGAGGTCAAAGAGGAACGACTCGCCGGCCGTGTAAGTGAAATCGGGAATGTTGCGTAAGAAATGGGCCACGGTATTGGGCGATTGGTGGCCGCTCACTACTCCGGCCACTTCCTGCATAACTCCCTGAAGCAAACTGCTAAACATGGCGTTCGTCAACACCGGACTGCCACCGCCTCCGCCAGTCGATTCTGATCCTACTACGCCTCCACCGACTCCTACACCACCACTGGCCGTCACCTAAAAATAATAAAAAAATGAAATGACGAACTGGTATAAAATGGCCAATAATTTCTTACTTGACGGAATATCTCGTTCATGAATTCATCCACAGATGCTGGGACGGCTCCTGCAGGAGCTCCAGGACGTGCCGGACCGGTAGGGTCGACAGAGAAGGCGGCCGTCGTGGCGGCTGCAGCCTGCGACCTTGGAGCGTCGGCTCGTGTCGAACGTGAAAGATGACGAGAATGGCACGGCAAAAAGTCGTCGAATTCGCCCATCGCTGTGGGCGACTGACCGGATTGCTGTTCGTCCGGCTGATTGTTGGAGCGGACTTCCATGTAAACCATCGGCGGGATGTGGCCGGCCAGAGTGACCGGAGTCCAGCCTCCTTGGGCCGCCATGGCGACTGGGAGACGCCCAAACGGATGTGGACCTCCCGGATGCAGCATGTGGACAGTCGGAGCCCTCGGGGCATTCGACGGCACCGGACCGGCTGAACGGAAAGCTCTGGGGACATTCGGTGGCAGAGGGCCTGCTGAACGAAAAGCTCTAGGTCGAGGAATTCTCTGATCTGGTGTAGGAAGAGGAGAAGTACCGGGATGAGCAGTAGCATCGGGCGCAGGAGGACGAGCCAAATGTTGCAGAAACGGAGCGAAAGACGACGATGTGGGCAGTCGAGGATTGGGTGTCGCCGGCTCCTGAGGCGCCGCTGGAGGAGCAGTTGTGGTCTGCGGATTACTCGGTTGTGGCTGTTGAGGAACTCGAGTATGCGTAGTTTCTACGCTAATGGAAGCGTGAATGGGGATGGTGGATGAGAGAACGGCTTGTTGGTAAACATAAGGCCGGGCGCGGACTTCGCGCGGAGGTGGAGCTCCAAAATCCACCATCAAATCGCTCATGGCGTGGAAAGCGTGTGCCAAATAGTGTAGACCTTCCGCCACCTACGGGTTAGTAATTTATGGGAAATAATTAATTAGAGACTGGAATGGAGGAAAACGGGCAGCATTAATACCTGGTTATAAGTGTGTTGTGCTTGGCGGTATTCGGCTGATGTGTTGTCCAATACTGGATCATCTCTAAGGAGTTGACGGACGGTTGTCAAATGCGGGCGAAGATCTTGCTGGATTCTTTCCATATCTTCAATGACATCCGCAAAGACCGACACCCGAGGATTGCGTATTTGTTGTTGTTGTTGGTCGCCAGCGGGAGCAGATGGAGGAGGAGCTGACGGTGGTGGAGCTGTAGGTGGGGTAGAATTGGCTCCATCGGTTGGTCCACCCTCCGGCGGAGTATTAGATTGTGGTCCTTGGACGCGGAAACCGAACGATCCTTGAACTGCTGGTGGCCCATTGGGTCCTTGTAAGACGGTGATGTTGTTCGCCCTAATGATCGATTAATTAATACTAGTAAACTTTGAATCAAAAAGAAGTCAATTACCCCATGGATTGGACGGTGGAAAAAGCAGCAGCCAGAGCAGCTGCAGTGGCAGCCTGGGCAAATGGCATGGCAGATGAGTAGGGTCCCTCAACAGTGTTATCCATGGTGAAGAGTGGGCCAGGCCCACTGGGCAAGGTACTGATTCGACCTAGGCTTTGTGAAGCATCTTCCAGCATGTGTCTGGCTGTGTTTAATCGCAAAAGAGAGCTGCTTCCAGCTGGAGGAGGCATAGAACCTAGATAGAATACATAATCATATTAGTATTATTTCTCCTTTAAATAGAAATTGGTTTGTAGAAGACTACCAAATGAATGTGTGGCACCATTTTGGAAACCTCTATCCAAATGGTAATGAATATTGCTCGGTCTGGATCCTGGAGTTCTTGGTGCTGCAGAGGGTGGATTGCCAACTGAAGGAGGTGCTCTCTGAACCAAGTGAATTACTTTCCCATTCAAATCTGCAAAGACAACTTTTATTAACAATATTCCATTACTATTTTTATTGGATGTTACCATATTCATTGAGTTTCTTGTCATCTTGAAGTACGCGGCCACAGTAAATCAACCGTTGGGTCTCTGCTGATGTTCCGACATCACCAGCAATGTGTTCTTTGAGTTCCTTGACTGTTAGCTGTAATCAAAGAATAGAATTCAACACTCTACCCTATATCCAGTTTCACATGACGACTAACCTCCTCGGAAACGGTGAACTTGTGATTACGCGAATCGAGAGTTTTGACTGTGAGTTCAATATTTGCCATTTTATGTTCCTCTTGCCACAACTGGACTTCAACGTTGTTTCTCCAACTTTACTAATCAAGACGAGAAACAATTTTATATAATACAGATTTTGTGTTTTGTTACGAATGCAGCGGAACCGACGTCACTTGTAACGGGGTGTTGTAAATTCTCGTTTAATCGTGACGAGGCCTGCAATTCGTATGATAACAATATGAGGCTGGCCGCCGTCTCTACAACTGTCCACATCAGCCGATCGGTAGGCCTAAACCGCGTCGCAACGCCACCTATTTCGCATTTTCAAAAAATAAGAGAAAATAAAACCATTTCTTCTGTTTATTTAGATCAATTTGAAAAATATTTATTTAAAATGGACTTTACTAGTAGAGACACGTTGTTTTTTTTAAAAAAGAAAGTTCCAAGAAATCTAGAATGTGCTGAAGAAAAAACGAGTGGTGCCATCTAGGATTGACATGTTGTGTCTGTATCAGTTTCCGGGAGTACAAATGTGACGGATTTGTTGTTGAACGTGAAAAAGTTTCAAAAGCAATAACAATGAATACATTGGATGTAAATGAGGCTAGGAAACGGTTGATGGATGCGTTAGGAGATTCGTCGAAAAGGTAAAATAGCGTGGATGCGTGTTCCTTTTCATTAAGCTAACATTTTTAAAATTTCCCATTTATTCAGCTACTTTGCCCATTTGAAATCATGGTTCTGCATGAAGGTATTAAATTGTTTCCAATTATTTCTAATACATTGAAAGTAATCTAAAGTTTCATAACTTTGCAGACAAACAAAGAAGAGTTTGATCGTCAAGCCAGGATGTGCTTACCTGTAGATCAAGTTCATCTGCACAATGAATTTCTCTTAGCCATAGTTACCAAATGCCAAAGTCTGTGCCAACCTTCAACCTATGTGTACCCTGGGGTGAAGCAAAAGCCTACTATTGTTGCAGAAGTTGACAAGAAAAAGCCAGTTGTACTTCAAAGGAGATTAACTTCTTTGGAAATCAAACCCATCACTGTTACAAGACAAGTTCAACCAAAGAACAAACCTCTAACAGTCAATTTTGATGTAACTTTCATCATAATCAGCTTCAATTTCCATAATATTTATTCATTATTTTTCTGATCAGAATCGATTCCAACCTGTGGATCCAGTTTCTCTGCTGCAACCAACATCTCCCTTGTCCATAGATAAACCTCCTATCCGGTTTTGCAGCAGGGATCTCACCTTACCCGATGCTGGCCTTGTTCACGGCCGGATGCTAGTAGCTGCTTGGGATGCTGGATTAGATCACGGCTGTGAAGATAAAGCCATTAAATTAATACTCTCGGCCACCACGCAGTTCCTGAAAGAGTTGATTGTTGCCATCGTAACCAATCGGAAGGGCTACCGTATTCGCGAAAACAAGGTTATTCATTCAATCGGGCAACCGACAATCAATCCATGGCTTCACAATTCATGGGCTATCCATGACAGCACCAGCAACAGGTATATTGTTCTCCTTTCTAAACGTTCTCGATTGTTCTCAATTCAACTTTCTCTCGACTAGTTACGCAACCGATATCTGCCAATCTGCCCAACCACCCCACGTGCCTGCCATACCGCAAACAACTCAAAAAGCAGAGCGTGATTCGGCCTTTTATCTTGCTTGTACGACGGAGCAAGAGACTTCGCTTCAACCCATTTCCGTCCTCGATGTGTTCCAAACATTACAGGTATCAACTACACCATACTTAAGTTTTTAAAAAGAAGCGCGACTCTCAACTGTGCCATCGATTAGGTTAAAAAGAGTGTGATCCCTTGGCACACGGTCCATGCAGTCAATATGGAGCGGATCTCACAGAAGCTTTACCATCCAGACGTCTGAGCGCGTTGAAAAGCTTCGAAAAGAAAAAAAGAATCTTGTATTTTCGACGAGGAGTGGCTATGAGAAGGAAACCAATTGCCAGGAAATTTTTTTTTTTGAAACAAGACATCGCAACGCTTCTCAATATTTCTCCTATAAAGTACACACCTCATCTGATCTTCATTGTCGTTTTTTTTTACTTATTCTGACAATAGTCTAAATCCGTCTACGTGTCAGAGCGCCAGAGCTTGATGGTCTTATCATTCTCCAGTGCAGCGGAGGCAATGATATTTTCGGTTGGGTGGCACGCGGTACACAGGACGACATCTGGAATGTATAAAAATGTCGTGCCAACAACTTGAATTGGGCAAAGAGACAATAGATATTAGAAAAAAAAAAGCCATACCAGTGTGTCCTTGAAGCTTTTGCACAATTTCCTTTGTCTGCAAGTTCCAAATATACACCATATTGTCTTCGGAACCGGAAACAATCCACTGTGGGGAAATTGCAATTTCTTCAGTCAAATTTGCTCGAGAAAATAAGATTATTTTAAAAACGTACTTTTCCTCCGGTGACAGAGAAATTTGCAAAGATGCAGTATTTTTCGTTCTTGTGGCCAGTGTACGTTTTCAAGCATTTGCCCTACAAGAATTGCAAAGATATGATAAGAAAGAAATATGGTAGACGTGACTTTGAATGATGACACCTTGGAGTAGTCCCATAGTTTCAGTGTGTTATCTAGAGTGGCGGCCAGGATGTATTTTCCGTTGGGTGAAAATTTGACAAATGAGACGGGAGGATTGTCATCATCGATCAGCGTTTTTAAGCATTGACCGGAAGCCGTGTCCCAAATGCGACTGAAAGAGAAAGATCAATTGGTCAGCAAAAATGGGGTCGATTTATCTAGCAGAGATCGACAATATCAATACCAAAGGCCGTCGTAGCTTGACGAAACGATCAAAGACCCATCTCGGTTAAAATGGACGGCCGATACGGGATCCGAATGGGCAGGCAACGTTTTCAAACATTTGCCCGTCTTGACGTCCCAGATGCGGACACTTTCGTCAAACTGGAAATGGAAGAGACGATAAAAATGGACAGTTTTTTACAAGTTTGAACATTTGGAACTTACCGATCCTGAAACAATCAAGTTGGATTGAGGGTTGAAATTGCAGCAGAACACGTAGTTACTGTGTCCTTTCAATGTTTTTAAACATTTGCCCTATGGGGAAAACCAAATGTAAATAAAAGTTTGGATGAAAATCCAATTCAAGTGACTTACTGAACTGAGCTCCCAGATCTTGAGGGTTTTGTCGTCACTTGCAGAGACAAGCAGGCGGCTATCAGATGACCATGCAACATCTGAGATGCCAAGTTTGTGACCAGTGATGGATTTTTCAAATTTACCATCATAGGCACCCCAAATCTTTACCAGTTTGTCGGCAGCTGATAAATTGAAATGATACAATCAGTATTTTTGCACTGAATAAGTTACAGAGGGGGAAAAAACTAAGGCAATGTTGATCAAAACGTCAATATTTACAGGAACTAGCAAGCCATTCTCCATTAGGGCTGAATTTCACAGCTGATACAGCCTTGGTGTGGCCAGCCAGGGTGAACTTGAGGGCATAGTTTGGCTTCTAAATATAATAATAATAATAGGATTACACCTCAATTCAGAATTCACACTAACTTCCTGGTATCATGGAATGTAATAAAACTCACCAAGCCGGATGCAGGTTTTGCTTGTAGTGGGGAAGTTGTTGAGTTGTTGCTGTGATTTTGCTTGAAGTCCTGATCACCTTTCATTTTGTCATCGGCCATTTTACAAAAGTCACTGAATTATTAAGTCCTCGTACGTTGGAGGGAGAAGAAGCACGAGTTCAGCTGTATGTGCCTTGGTTAAAGAATGCACAGCCGATCACGTTCAAGTATTTGCGTTACAAAAGTTCGCACTGCACTACAACACGACACGCATTATCGTTAACGCACCCTTCACTAACTTGAAAAAAGCAACACCGAAGCACTAAGTCAAAGGGGTGAATCCTATCAAAGTTTCCGTCAAAACGTGAGGAACTTCAACAAACGCTAAACGCAACACTTTGGATTGTTTCGTGCAACGCTTGCTATCAGCAGCAAACCAGGCGTTTCCAATAAAAGTTGAACCAAACTGCCGCCAGATGGGCTGTGAACGCCATCTATGAGAGCAATTTTCTAGCTTTCAAAATTTCAAACTCGTCGAATTTGAATTGTTTGTGCCTTTGTGAAAAAAATCTTTGCATGAATGAGCACAATTAAAAAATAGCATTTCTTGATTGAACTTTAAGTTAACAAGGATATGCCACAAAGACGGAAGCCAGACAGTGTAGGGGAGACCGGGGCTGATTGGGACAAATTTTTGGAAACGACCTTAGTTTTTTGTTATCTTTTTCAAAATTGACAATTGACCAGCGTTGGTTAACCTATATGAAAGCCCGTCTTTTCCTCTATCAGAATATATTTTTTAAAATTAGTTTTATTAAGTAGATCTCTTACTGCAATTTTTTATTTAAATGGTCTTCGGTTGCCAAACAAGAAAAATAGTACGGGGTTGCATGGGACGAATTACTAAAACGGAAATTTGCTACTTTAAACTTATGATTTGACAAAAACAAAGATAGCCATTCGACTTAAAATAAAATTCCCTATCGAATGATGTAATAAAATTGGGGAAATGTTTTAAAATCACTCCAAAACTTCAATTTTTGTCTAAAACCCCCGTTTTTGGATGCGGTGGCGCTGATTCCCCTCCCACTGGGTGGAAAAATGCTGTCCCAAACAACCCCGGGCATGCTGTCCCAATCAACCTCGCACAAAGAGATTCCGCATTTTTTGTAATTGTGCGTAAACAAAAAGTGATAGGAGAAAAAAATGTTAACCAAAAAGGAAGAGGAAGGAATTTCCTTTTCAACGGCATATCTTTTTTATTTTTTAAATTTTTTTAAAGTTTACTTATTTACAATTTAATAATCGCCGATTTTGAGGCCAAACACGGGACAAACACATTTCTTGTTGTATCTCCCATAATTTTGGTCACATTGCTACAAGATTTCGTGGCAAGATGTGCCCTACTATTACCCTTAAGTGGTAAAAAAATAAAAATATTCAAAAATCGTGATCATGCTAAAAACCTTGACGTCCCACCTAGCCCCTGTCCCAGCCAGCCCCGGTCTCCCCTATACAATATGTATAGCCAAAGAGCAGGAACTGCATCAGTTTATTTCATCAAATTAGAAGCTTTTCGGAGCCATTTCAAACTCACAGATAAAATGTTCATATCGATCGGTGTCGCAGGTTAAGGTGCTCCAACTTTTTTCAAATAAATCCGCATGTGTATGAGTCCAACCCAAGCACCATTGGCTTACATTTACATTGATTCTAGGTGACTTATACCATTTCAGCTTCCGGATTGACGAAATTCCAGAGCCAGCCCATATAAATGGTTTCCCATCTCCTTGGAAACGATGACCAGATGTAAAGTATAGACGATGCTCAATGTGCCTATAGTCTAAAGCGGTTTACAAAAATGCCATAAATCCTCCGGCCGTTATCGAAAGAACAAATATTTTGATTTTTTTCTCTTTATAGTTTAACCTACTTGCAGTATTGAAATGTGAGAAAACGGTCGCTTCCTCTTCTTCCGTCTCCAGTGATAATAACTCCATCCCATACTGCCGACAAAAATGTAGAGCTCCCCGCCAAGTTATCGCCTGATAATACGTCAATGAAATGAATAAATTATTGGTATTGGCTGGCCTGTAACATTATTAATATAGTTGAAAATTGGGTGCTTACCTTATTCATATCAATAACACAATAACAGCGCTTATTTGCATCAAAACAAGGGGATTTATTTTCTGTGAAAGTGGTCGGGCATGTCTCTTGAAGTAGTAAGTAAAATATATTTTTTAAAAATGTGAAAAGTCTTCAGGAAGTGTAACTCAATCATACCGTTGATCAGCAAGTTCCGTAACGCACTTGAGTGCCGTGTCTGGGATCATCAATAGAAAAACAAGAGTTAACAATGTTACCTTGGGTAAAATCAGATGTCGAAACACCATAGGCAAAATATAATGCGCGGTTCCATCTATCAAACAATTATACCGTCTTTTGTACAGTGAACTCTAGTATTTCATCTTCGAGCGATTCTATTTCTTGATAGATGTTACTTGAATTTCCGGTCCTCACATGCATGCTCACCCAACCAAACGTCACTGCTAGAATAATTACCAACCGATATATTGACATTGTAGCAGGTAGGGAAATAGGACACCAAGTGGCATTTTATTAACTTGCCGCACCTAAAAAGAACCA
Organism: Ceriodaphnia dubia; assembly: GCA_022539655.2. NCBI lineage: Eukaryota > Metazoa > Arthropoda > Branchiopoda > Diplostraca > Daphniidae > Ceriodaphnia > Ceriodaphnia dubia. Next base: position 739,868 of record JAKUCG020000165.1, read on the forward strand.
GTCACATATCTACGTTATCATATTGGCTATCGTTTTTCGTTAGTGTGGTTAACCGTGGTAGCATTTCCCTGCTAACGTTATATGGAAAAAATAAATCTTTTACATTTCTTAGGTGAACCAGACACTTGAGCAGACACTCTCTACGCAATTTCTTTATTGGATATATGAACGGAGTTATTTGGCATTCTGCATTCATTGTCCAAAAAAATAAGACATGCATATTTGTCTAAATCTGACCAACTTTTGGACAATGTTTCTTTTTTGTTGGTTAATATGTCCAATAATCGTGGACTATGTCCGTAATGGCCACTCAACATTATATTGCCTATATAAAAAAAATAAAAAAATTGACAAATTTCGTAAAGAGCAGGGGAAATGTCTGCGCTGCCAGAATTAAAAGGAAATAAAGACCACTTAAAAGGCTATTAGTATACTTTTGGAGATTGTACTGACCAAAAATATCGGAACACCCCCCCTTTTTCGCGTTTTATTTTAAAATTTCCTCTCCGCCATATGGCGGAGTTTTTATTTTATTTAAATTCGAGGAATCAAGCTAATTTTTTTGTAATTTGGATTATGTTGTGCCACTTATTTGACTAATAATCCTGGTTCTTTTCCATCAGCGGTTTCAGAGAAAAAACTAGTAAAAAATCGACTAGAAATTTTTCGATTTTGTTTTAGCCACTAACTGGGCGATAAGCCAACTACTACAATAGTAAAGTAAACCCAATTCTCGTTGAATCGGCTTAAAGGAACTGAACCGAAATATCTTTAGATATAATATTGCCATCTACTTATATTCCATCTCTCTTTTCTCCCTTTCCTTGGTCTTAAATGTAATCAAGGCGTCCGACATGGAATTCCCTTAGAGCATCAAGAGACTCCAAGTTGAGTAGGATTTCGAGTTGAAACACCACTGAGATAGGTTTATGGTGTAGTTGCTGCCGACGGCGAGGACGGATTCGATGGCCTTACTCTTATTTGTATTAAAAATTAGAGTCAGCATCTGGTTTGGCTTCCAAGCCGACTAACGAAGGCTACCCTGAGCGAGAGACTCTGAGTACCCGTGAAATTTTAAACTCGAGCCTCATCCAAGTGAGTACCTCAATCAGATTCGAATCAGACGGCTCCGCGCGGTTCGGGACGACAGGAATCAGACTAGGCTATATTAAAGTCAAAATGTTCCTATGTGCACATTTAAATAATTTGAGTGTGGGTTTTGGAAACATAAAAAGATACTGATATATTATGATCGGAACTGATTTATCTTTTTCTTCAATCGTACGTAGCCTATCTCGATAAATTACAGGTGGTAAGAATTATTGATGTGCTTCTTATGATCACCCCGGGCTTCCAAGTGGAAAACAGCCGCACCAAACTTCCATGACCTTCAACCTGAGTGCTTCAGGACATCGCGGCTGCGTTATTCAAAGAGGGTATTGCTTACTATACAAGAACAATTATTTTCCGATCAGTAAAGGATAGCAGGTGCGGAATCTGTACGTCTAGTCAAAGATTTATTTAGTCAGCAAGAGTAGGCTATACATTTTTTCGAATTTCTAATATTTCTTCGCAACATCCGATCAACCGATTACCGAAAACCGAACGTTGGTGATTGAGACTGCCTTTCTTCCCCTCAAATCACACTAATTAAGACTGAATAAGAAGGGTCCTATTGATACTTAGACTGTTACTCGAATATTCAGTAATCTACTGACTATTAATTAGAGTACCGCTGCCATGTATACCATTGCACAATTCATTTAACAAAAATTGAAAAGTCAAAGCTAGTGCTACATTGCCTGAATGGAGTAAATCATTACATGAAAAATAACCTTTCTCATCAGAACGTTGAGATTGAATTTTGCAGCTACGTAGGTATTCTTCAAATAAGAAGTTTTCGGACATCCACACGTATATGCCACTATTCCTACATTTATAACAAAAAATGCTTATAAATTAACCCAGATAGCAAGCACTAGGAACCGTTATTGGTAAAATTTTTGACCACAATTTTTTTGTTGATATATCATATAGCTGACAATGTACATATCATTGCCTTGTTAGTTTGGAAATCTTTTACTGTTAGTATTTTCAAATTATCAAGCTTTATACATGCTAGGTTCATGTGAATAATATGGAAGTCATAAGGTTCTACACTTACCTTAATATTCTTTTGGCAATTACATTTAAATGGTGAATCGTCATGCTGGAAATTACCATATCAGGCCGAACTGTCAACCGAAAATCATTTACAGAGTATTGGTTCATCCAAATAATGTGGTTCTTATTTGCCACGTGACGAAGAAGTGGTTCTAGCTGCAACAACTTTTTTTCGTACAATTCATACTCACTGATATCATTTATCGCAGATGTAATCTTCATGTGGTGGAGAGAAATCCCTATAACATCGATCATTCAGAATATTATATCGGTCTAAGCAAGCAGAATATCAGTCATAAATGTATATTTAATATTTATCTAAGAAATACAATCTACCTATGACGAATACTCTAACCACGTCAGATTTTGAATTTTGTATCCACCGGGTTAAAACAGTGCTTGTGCTGCTGCCAATAAGTGGTTCCCAGTGAAATGTCACATGAAGGTTAAGTATCTCGCTTGGGCAGTTCCCTAAAGTAACCACTTCTCTTAAATTTTCTTTTAATTAGTACCAATCGATAGATCTCATCGAGACAAATCGATTGGTATATAACTAACTTTGTGCAAATGATTGGGAAGGGGAGTAATTTTAAGTTTAAATTTGGCGGTTAACGTGTGTGCCACAGCGACCCAAGCGGCCGGAATCCCCCTTGGGCTGGGCTTAAATCTCCCCCTACACCCCCCTCCCCCGCAAGGACGACCCTACTACCTACTCCTCTTTCTCCCCTCTGGTTATATGAAGGGATGGATAAGAGCAATTACTGTATGAAAGGAAAAGAGGTGGAGATTGATAATTTTCTAGACATTTTACGTCCTAAACTCGTAATGTGATTTAGTTTTATTAATGACGCCTGGGGTGTTATTCATTGTCTGGGCGTTAGGATGACAATGAACAAAGTAGTACAGTTTGATCATGGGTGCACGAGGGAACGTTCCAATGTCTCTTTCGGAACAAAATTCGAAAAAAACCACGTACCGACGGGATTTATTGTCCTCATGGACAGTGTTCAAGGTGTGTGATTTACTTACAAACGACAAGATACGAGGTATTTTTTAATCACTTGACACTCGTTTGATGTGGTTGTATTGTTTACTGTAAAATTAAATTTAGGCAAGGCACTTGTCGAATATTTGATTGAAGAAGGTATTCTACCGGGCGACAAGGTCTGTCCGAAGTGTCAGCATCCAATGAAATTGCGACAGAGCCCTTCATATTCTGATGGGTGCTTTTGGTTCTGCCCTTATGTCGAAAAAAAGAACAAGCGCAAGTGCAACAAAAACTTAAGTGTGAGAACTGATACTTGGTTCGCCGAGTCGCGTTTATCACTCCCGGAAATAGTAATATTTTAAATTAAAATTAAGCTATAACACATTACGATTTTCATTTCTCAATAATGTTGATAAGGTTGCCTACACGTTTTTCTGGTGGCGAGGAATGACCTCTCAGCAGATTATGACAGATCTCCAATTTGGGAACAAAGCGACAGTCTCAAACTGGGCTCGAAAATGTCGGGAGGTTGCCGTTCACATGTGCTACAAACTGTCCGAACCAATAGGAGGACCAGGCACCATTGTCGAGATCGACGAATCCAAATTTGGAAAACGTGAGCAATCGACTTTTGATTTTTATTTGATTTTTATCCCTGATTATGTTGATGATCCTAGGCAAATATGAACGTGGTGCGTTCAGGAAAGGGACTTGGGTATTCGGCGGGGTGGAACGAGGTACAAACAGATGCTTTCTTGTTCCAGTTCCGAATAGAAGGGCAAAAACGCTCCTTCCCCTTATAGAGCACTTTATATTACCTGGGACAACAATTCTTTCTGACTGCTGGCTAGCATATAAGCGACTCGAGTATTCTATTAAATTATTATTAATAGATAGGATATATGATCAAAAATCTCTTTTATCTTGATAGCGGAATGGGATATGTCCACAATACCGTGAATCACTCCCGATATTACAAGGACCCGGTGACAGGCGTTCATACGAACACCGTTGAAGGCATGTGGGCGCATGCTAAGAGAAATCTAATTCGTGGCGGCCACAAAAAACGCCATATGTATGGATATCTCGCAACGTTCATGTTAAAGCGACAGTTGGAATCTCAGCCAGGTGAATCATTCATTAATTTTATCGGGAAAGGCCATATTTCGGCTTTGTCTGGCTATCCCGAAGGCTACCAGTACCACCATCTATATCTCCCGTGGAATGAAGATCCTGATATCCGTAGCGGTGATAGTGATAGTGAGGATGACACTGAAGCCTTGGATGATTTGCGAGAACTTTTGGAAGACTGGGCTGGCGGTGATGATTTAACGTTAGAATTTCCCGACACATTCACGCGCTATGAAAGAAGAATGTTGCACCAGCTCTGCGAAGAGCTGCGATTGCATCATTGTAGCGTAGGTGAAGGGCTATCTAGAAAACTTGTTGTTTCGCGAACTGCCATGCAAGCGCCTCTTGAGCTATCTTCTGAAGAAGAAGTTGAAAGAGACGAGCTGGAACCGACAAGTTTACTCGCTATTGAACCTCCAAGCCCTAACGTGTTGAGTTCCATCGACCAAAATGTGCCATCAAGGCCACCAAACCCTAACGTGTTGAGATCCATCGACCAAAATGTGCCACGTCTGGCCATCGAATTCCCTCCGCATTCACAAACGTGTACCCAACAGTCAAGAAAACAAGTCCCCGCCAAACGTAGATTGGTTTTAAGCGTACAAAGAGAAACTAGTAAACGTACCAAAAGAGTACCTGGCCATTTAGCCGACTATGATTTGAATTTTTAGACTCGTTATCGTTTTTTCCTGATTTTGGTTGTGTGTTCGTTGTGTTCAGTGTGTTCCTTTAAATGTTTACGTTTCTTTTTTACAAACTCTGACGTTGACAAGTCATTGACATCATCGTCATCATTGACATCATCGACATTATTGCGTACACCGTTTATATGTTTACGTTTCTTTTTTTACAAGCTCTGATGTTGGAATAAATACATATTTTCCCCAATGAACCTTTAAATAGAGCTAATACCCGAGGGGAGAAAGAGGTGTAGGTAGTAGGGTCGTCCTTGCGGGGGAGGGGGGTGTAGGGGGAGATTTAAGCCCAGCCCAAGGGGGATTCCGGCCGCTTGGGTCGCTGTGGCACACACGTTAACCGCCAAATTTAAACTTAAAATTACTCCCCTTCCCAATCATTTGCACAAAGTTAGTTATATACCAATCGATTTGTCTCGATGAGATCTATCGATTGGTACTAATTAAAAGAAAATTTAAGAGAAGTGGTTACTTTAGGGAACTGCCTGGCGGTTTGTAGTCAAGGTCATAGTTCGGTATAACCTATTAACTAAAGTTTATAACAATCAAACCCCTTTAAAGTGCATTGATTTCTTATGCACCAACCTTAAAGAAGCTATAGAAAATTTGCCTAATTCTTGAATCGCCAATAAACACAAGATGCAAAAGTTTCTTATCTGATTTATCTTTTTCATTGATATTTTGAATGGAAAATGATTCAAGACAAGTTATTACATCTCTTTCTTTGTACGCAATTTTACTAAGTTCGAAAGAGTTTTTAAACTGTAGGATATTCTTTTCATCTTGGGAATCCTGAGAATGAGAATTCTTTATTGGATATCCATGTCCACCCGCAGCCATTTTGCACCTATAAATATTTCAATCAAAGAAGCTACAGTTGCGCGCTTACGCGCGCGCTTATTAAGTTCGATATTTGGCCAAAGTCGTATTTTTTTTATTTAAACGACTCATAACAAAAGCTATATGCCTGGTAGCCTATAAAACGAAATTCTTTGCCGTCATTTCTGAAGGAGAAATAAAGATTGCTGCTTCGAAGGTTCTCGAGATAACTTATTAGCATTATTCATTTGCAAATTCACAACATAATAACTTGCGGGTTCAAAAAGTCATGTTATTAATGTTCTCGTATAAGTCTCTACTTTCCGAGACTTGGGTGATGAACAAAATTGGTATTTGATTCGATGATTGATTTTCTCATATTTATTTTGGAATTTTTAAAATGGGACTGTCCATTAGGGGGTGTTAAAAACGACTGTCTCTAACTAGAATAGAATTTTTTTGCGATTCTTAAATACGAAATTTCCGAAAAACTTGGGAAAATCGTTTTAAAAATCAAAGGTCCCTTGAATAAATTCCCAACTAGTATTAATTATTGTGAGTCTATTGCAAATCATACTTAATGCATGCCAAGTCTAGGATGACGATAACGGCGATGACGGAAAACTGCCATGTATGTAGGTATGGCAGTGAAAAGTGGTCCCAACTTTGAAGCAGTGAGTCCAACTGTTTCTGAGTTTTCAAAAAGTATTGCAAAGTCAATCAACTGAATACAAAATGTATAGGCTAATTATAATAGTATATATGTACCTGTATCTACATACACTGTTCATTAAATTGTAAGAAGTAAATTAAAGTAGGATACCGACTTAATCCTAATAATACTGTAACGAAAAAAGGGATCGACTTGCTTACCATTTTTCAGCTGTATTGTGTAATTCTATTTCAAATGCTCCTCGTCAAAATGCATGGCATTGTACATGATCTGAGTTTTAAGTTTGAAAAGCTGGGTAAGGTTTATGAATCCATAGCCTACTTGTTTCTTCTTACTCCGCTACATACTAAAACTTTAGGGCCTAATTAATTGATAAGTAACGAAATGGAAACAACTACTTATAGTGTAGTGTATAAGTTATACTTAAGTAATCCTAATAATGGTTAATAGATAGGCCTACTATAGATACCATGAATGAGAGTTTTTACACTCCTATTTTTGGGGGTCTTCGAAGACCCTTTCGTAGTGAAAGGAAAAGTGTCTTGCAGCTCTTCGGAGTACATTCGAAGTATTTCGAAGCATTTTTCATTTTGCTACGAAGAGGATTTACAAATGTTAGTGTACAACAAAGGGCATTGTACCAGCACGGCAGTAGGACAGCATAGTTTTGTGTTCAAATTTATTCCCTGCTACTACTCTTGTCCCTAGATTCTGAACTTTAGTGCGATATTATTTCAGCTCTCTTTCCTAAGTGTAATTTTTTGCAGTTCAATGAGTCTTTAAACGACTAGATGTGAAAGTGCGACGGACAGCGGGCAACTAAAACTTGAATCCAACTTGCGTTAACGCCTTATAAACTAGTAAAAGCAAAGTTATAACACCAAGTTCAACTGTCAGAATGCGGATCAATTTTAGATTTCGCTTGAGTATATTTTATGTACTCCTACCTTTATTACTATTGCCAGTGTTCTATTTCTTTACCAATGAAAAATCAGAATTTTTGTTATCACAAAACAAACACGCGAGGAAACAGGAATACCAATCAAACCAAGTAAGCTGATTGATGGTTTGCACACTTAAATTTTGAGACCAAACGTTGTTTTCAAATACAAGCGGAATAAATCGTCCAAAAGTTGCACTGCTCTACCTTCTGTGTATTGACCGTTGTGTTATTTATCCCAAATGTTGAGGCGTGCAATTTATCTAGTAGAAATCTATTCAAACATGAAGGATATAGGATATATAAAACAAAATAGATATATAGAAGATATCTGTATTGCCCGTATCCGTCAAGCGTAATGCACAACAACGCCACTTTTATTTCGTCTGCTTCCCTATGTATGTAAAGCCCTTTTCTCTCAGCTTGAGAGAGAGGGCTTTTACATATAAAGAGAGCAGACGAAATAAAAGCAGACGTTGTCGCGAGGCCACTCGTGTGGGAGAGCCACCGCTTCTGTTTACGTTTGTCGTATACCAGGCAATTCAGATATCTTCTATATACCTATTTTGCAATGAATTTTTATGGAAGTCTTCTTTAAGCCAGACATGAATCCAGAATCAGACAAAAGACCAGAATCAGACAAATATAACCTAATGGAAGAAACCTATGGGAAAAAGTGGAGCACGGCACTTCATTATGAAACTTTTTTAACATCAGATTGTAATACAGGTAAAAAAGACTTGTATTACCAGACTTTAATTTCTTCATAGTTTTTCGTTATTCAATATTCAGTTAACTATATATAGTCTTTAACTTAGTCTAAACAACGCAAAAAATTATGTTTGGTATCAAAAGCTAATTAATAAAGCATCATTTGTGTTTGTTTTTGAGTTAGTTGTCCTTGGTTTTTGGACCGTAAATTTGTGAAAAAGGTAGCTATAAAATGGCATAAATTGCTCTTTAAGAAATAATGTAGGAGTGAATATATCCTTATAGTGAATGGAGCTCACGCGCAGTATTTTGGTCTTTTTTTCATTAGACATATGTATAGGCTAACCTACTTAAACAATAAGTAACCAAAAACTCGCTAGCTCCTGCAGAAAATCGTAGAGAAAATACCCCTCTCAAGTCTCACCATGAGAAGAGGTGTCTGCAAATACCAGACAGAAATTCTGGCAACTGGGGCCTTAACAATAATGTCCGTTTTTGTTTTTGCCATTTTGTGTCCCAACTATTTTTCAAATCAAATTTCGATAAAATGAACATTGTACCTCTTTCCATTGGCCACATTTTACAATACAAACATTTAAAATTTAAAAAGATGTTTATTGGAAAATGGCAAAACGGAAACCTGACATCGATCCTAGAGGCTCCAGTTGCCGGACATTATGTCTGGTATTGGCAGACACCCCTTCTTAGGGTGTCTGCCTTCCTTCCTTATCCCAACCGTATTGCAAGTATAAAGGAAAGGGTTGTGACAGACTTAGGGGGGAAACTTTGGAGGGGTGTTTTCTCTACGATTTACTCATCGTTGGAGTCCGGACACAAATGACCAAAAAACGTTAAATCAGTAAACCGATATGGTAACTTTTTATCGGGAAAAATTGAAATTTACCTAGAATAGGGGAATGGGCATGCATGGTAAAAAAATACTAAATCCCTATCTCTTACATGTAATACTCTGAAACAAATTTTCTCATTAGGTAAACAATTTTGTTGCAGCCACGTCGTCCAAAACACTTTATTCGGTCTCTTCAATTGCAAATAAAACTGTTAAAGTGCCAAAAAGGCTTGTTTAGATAGTCATGAATTGTGGATCTGTTACTTCTACTTTTATTAAAATTGATACCTGGATCTGGATTCTTATTTTGAGTGCTTAAAAATTCAAAACAAAAAACTCAACAAAAACTGTTTTGGACGCTGTAGCTGAACCTTTTTTTAGAGTGAACGGGGGCACTCGGTAAAATTTGGCAAATGCCCACCATTTGTACGGACCCGCATTCAATTTGGAGTATTTGTTGATTGCCAATTTAAATGATGCACAACAGACACATAGGCTACTTGGCAATTTTTCCCCTGATGATGGCAGCCGCGCGCTTTTGGTTGTTGGTTTTATTAATGTATAAATGCTGTCAACTTAAAAAAAGGACCAAAAGCATGAGGGTACTACTTAAAAGTGCGTAGATTTCTGGAATTTCAGTAGGGTTCAGCCTTTTACTTAATCACTTCAGTGTTAAGTTTAATACTTAATCGCTGATGTGTATACACTCATTTTAAGAAAACAGACTAAAAGTTTTGTTTTAAAAAACTACTCTTTAAAAAATGCTGTAAAGTGAATGATACTCATATAGTATTTTGTTGAGAGCGATATCTTGCAAATTTTCTTCAATAAAAATTTTCATTTCAGGATATGTAAACACAAATCGACTACCACAAGATCATCCATGTGTCATAGATATTATTCGCAGTAAATATTTGCAGCGACCAACAAACAGAAGCGTTCCATATAAGTTGAGTAGTCCCCAAATTTTGGACCCCTCCGATGGACAGTCTCGGGCCGTTCTAAGACTTTTGCGCAACCAAGTAAGTGTTTGTGGAAACTATAATTTAATTTGCAGATTTTAAAATATTTTTATGTAAAAAGTATTACCTACTAGGTAGTCTATTCCTTTATTATTTCATGCCCATTTAAATATTTTTTAGACCAATGGAGTTTTTGTAGAATGTGGTGCATTTGACGGTGAATTCCTATCTAACACGTTATTCATGGAGAAGTCCCTAAACTGGAGTGGCCTGCTAATTGAACCAGACAAAAATGCATTCAATAAGCTTAAAGAACGTAATCGTAAAGCCTTTATTTCACCGTTATGCCTGAGTACAAAACCTTATCCAATGGAGGTAAGTAGTAATTTATGAGTTCATGTGTTTTACACCATACAGCACCTTTCACAAAATTAAAAACATAAAGTTAAAGATACAGTAGGGAGGTGTACTCATTGGCTCATTTTTTTTAAATTTTGACTCCCGTTTCGCTACTTAAATCATGCTTTAAATGAAACTAGTCTTTAAAAAAAGAAAAAAATGAGCTTTTAACTCTACAAATTATATAATTTGCGGTTTCAATGCATAAGAAGCAAAGTCTTGTTTTACGTCGTGAATCCCAATGAAAAAACTTCACTAATGGGAACAAAAAAAACAAACGTTACCATAAGGGCCCGTGTATAAATTGGAAAAATAGGGGTATTTAATATAAGACATTCAAATACTTTGTGTTGTTACTGAATAATACTTGCTTAAATGCTAATTGAACTCTTACATTACAAAAATAGGTTATGTATAACGCTACAACATGGACCCTAAGTTCGATCATGGAACAAACAGATGACCAATTCGTTCTGAAAACAAACTATGATGTTCAAGAAGAAGGTGATATCAAGATCCACAACAAAATTGCTGGAAGCCAAATTTATAGAGTCCAGTGCTTTCCGCTGTACTCTATATTACTTGCTATGGGTACAACTGAAATCGACTATTTTAGTCTTGACGTGGAGGGATCTGAATATAAAATTTTGAAAACCATTCCGTGGCACAAAGTTAATATAAAGGTAATATGCAGCACTATTACAATACGTAAACAGACACAACTTTTCCGAAATTTGCGCTATTACTAGCAACTAAAATACAATAGAATCCTGAGAGCAATCGTAGCCTATATACACGAAAGAATATTCGTAAATACTCGACTTTTCTAATATAGCATTTTAAGATAAGAGTGGTGATTTAGTCGGTAACGCGACACTTGCACTCCAATACAAATGAACTCCAGGGGGGCGACATCAGAACTCCAATATACGACAGCAGCACTCCAACAGTTTTTAAATGTTTAAATAATTATAAAAATTGTCGATAGTTGAAGTCGTTAGCTTGAAGAAATGGCCGACAGTTGAACTCCATGGATATTCATCTTTTGTATTTAGCCGACAATAGAACTCCAAAGATTTTTAATTAAAAAAAATACATGACAACAGATCTCCAAGAACATTTAACTATAAAAATATAGCCGTACACCGACAGTAGAACTCCACGGGTTTTTTTTATTTCCCGACAGTTGAACTCCATGAATATCCAGCTTTTAAAATTACCCGACAATAGAACTCCAAACATTTATAATTCAAAAAATATACAATCAAATTCAAAATTTCAGTCGCAAATAAAAAGAAAAAAAATTACACAATGCGTAAGGATACGCTACCCTTACCCTAATATTCTTACCTAAATTTTACCTATTTTCTCTTGAGTGTCCAACCCTTGATTTTTAAATTTCTTTTAGCATAATTACTCTTACTCTAATACTATGTATGTTAAAAATGTGAATAACAGATAGTAACCGCAGAGTGGGATCACCTACCTGAAGGAGAAGAAGAACTGACTCGTTTAATGGAGAGGAACAAATTCATCAAGTTCGGCCTGATTTCTTTATCAGTATCTCGTGAAGTTGTCTACGTCCAGGATGTTCTTCATGACTATAGATTGACGGAAGAAGACTTTTATTAGTTTATTCCTTGTAATCCCAATTTTGTAAGAAACTCAATCATTATTTTCTGAGTCTATTATTAATTTTCGCCATCTGACCTCGCCATCAAACAAATGAACTTTTAAGTTCATTTTAGGTACCATTTTGGGCATTTAATACTGACTGATGTCTAGCCCTTTCTCTTTCTCTTAATATAATCTCTACAGGATCTTCGTTTGGTTGACTAGAATCAATTGTACGAGCGATGACTTGCCGGTTACTATCAACAGTGTTTTCACTACTAGACGTGTGAGCTGCGGACACTCTTTGAATTTGAGATTGGTTAAATGCGTCTTATTATTAGAATCTAGCACGGCTAGTTGCAAAGTGTGTGAGGCACACCTATACCCTTTCAGAGTAGGATTCACTCTAAATCGCTCTAAATTTTTTGGCCTTTAGTAGCGTTTTGATGAATCGTACTAAGCCTCTTCGTTCGTGCTAAGTACCCTTAGTAGCCCCTTCGGCCGTTTAACCAAAACGCTACTAACGGCCTAGTAGGCCCTGAAACATTTAGAGAGTTAATAAAAATGGCTTCATCACCTAACACCGGCACGGTACAAGGAAGTTCTTGAATTTCCTGAATATTTTGTTCTTCGTTAATTTCTGTGGCCTCAGTTTCGTCGACGTCATCAAATTCGGCTGAGCCATATTCGTCTTCTATTTTCAAAGACAGCTATCTATGATTATCTACATCCCTATTAAAAATTTCTCATAGAGTTATTATAGAGTGACGAAAAATTCAAACGGATATGAAATTTTCATACAAAACTGTGGAAAAAATATATAAAATCCATAGAATCTAAAAAACAATAAACAATACCTCAACGCACACCTCTTTTACTTCGTCTGCTTCTCTGTATATGTACAGCCCTTTTCTCTCGGCTTGAAGCAAAGGTTGTTAATTTGACATGAAATGATGAAAGGAGACGAAATAAAAGCAGATGTAGTCGTGAGATCAGATATCTACATCAATGTTGAATGTTCAATATCTATACGGGAGAAACGGCAATAAGAAAGCGATTATTTCTAAGCAAAGGGAAACCACTGCTAATTGCAAAACTCAGCTGGTACGCAATCTAAAATATGTAATTCAAATAAATCAGCTGGCTTCCGGTTTACACTTTATGATTCGGACCGATTCGGACAGCACAATACACTCAAATTCAAATACATTCAAATCTAAGAAGGTAGGCCTACTTCGAAAAGCTTCAAAGCATGCACTTTGTCTTTCGTTACGAAATGCCCTTTGAAGACCCAAACAAATGTGAGTGCCTATATATAAGATAATATAAGCACTTGGATTAGTAAGTTTATTAGCCTAATCATATTCTCAAAATAAATAAAAAATTACCAGTGTCTTATAACTAGTTTTAAAAATCGATATCTAAATCATGTCACTTGAATTCCTTAAGGCCGTTTCAACTATCGTATACGATTGATCAACTATGGATTCGGTCATTTTAATAAACTTGCGTGCATTGCTCGATTTGATTCCAAATGTTTACGATTTATTTTGGAATAAATCAAATGAAAAATCCCTCATTTCCAAATAATTTTAATACGATCAATCGAAACCGCAAAAACAGGATTTAAATCGCAAAGAATATATGAAACACTGAAAATAACAATGCAAACGATACGCACTGTGCAACACAAGCGACGAAAATTCGCATTTTTGGTTTCATATTATTTTGTTCTACATTTTGTTATTTACTCTGGTTTGCAGAAAACCAGTGTAAAAATCCCGAATGATTACAAGTAATAGCCTAGTTTACCGCATGACATCATAGTTAATTGACTCATCGTTAAACTTATAAGAGGATCACCTCTACGTATTTCTTAGTAGTACCCACCCTACACTTAATGCTACACAGTTTCAGATATTCCGTTTTGCTGGGCGGGCCATTTGAAACTCGCATATAAAGTAACGTTGTTCAACTTCGCAGTTCAAGGCGCTCCAACTTCGGGAAGGCGTTTCGGCTTTCAAAAGCTTCCAATTCAAACAATTGTTTTTGTAATTTCGAGATAAATTTGATGATGGCTGATTCAGCCATTCTATATTTCGTCCCAATAATTCTCCAGATCCAGCCCACATCCAAGTTGTCCCATCTCCACGAAGACGGTTACCAGATGTAAAATAATCAAACTCGTTGAAACCTACATTAGAATATTGTGACACAATGAATTGCATGTTCAAGCCATAAAAAACAGTACCATTGCCTTATAATACCTGATTTATCTTGTAAATCGTGAAACACATCCGTTTCTTCTTGTTGCGTCTCCAACGACAACAATTCCATTCCATACTGTCGACAAATATGGAGAGCCGCCCACCAAGATTTCTGAATAAGAAAGGGATACATCATTTCAAAAATTCACAAGCACACATGTAGGTGATAAAAGCATATTATTGCTGTATTACCCTTGTATTAAAACCACAATAACATCGCCCTTTGATATTCCAACAGGGGTAGGAGAAATCTTGTATCTCTACATTTTTGGGGCAAGTCCCTTGACAAATACAGCATATGTTAGTACTTAAAGCGTATATAGATTGAAAATTGTAGGCTGGCTTTCCGCCACTTACTGATTGTCGTCAGCGTTTCCTTTAGAACCTTTGAAGATTTTATCTATTTTTAAAACAGTTTTATGAGTGTTAATCTCGAGAGGAATTCGCTAAAATACATAAGCCTATTAACGAGCTGGTGAATTTGTCAATTTGAATTGATAGCGAATTGGATTATATACGATGTCATGACATTGGATATTTATTCGTATGCTGCATACCAGGTCGTTCAATTTGAAAATTTCATCCTCGAGCGCTTCTATTTCTTGGTAGATTTGGTCGGAAACGGTTTCCACTGCATGGCTCGCTAAACTGAGCCTCAACACACAAACAACAAACGAAAAACAAATTAACATTGCTGAACGTTAACAACCAGCGGATCACAAGAAAAAAAGTTTAAACATGTAGCTTGCATGTATTCTTCATACACAATTACGCATCAAGACCTTATCCTTGATATATATTGGCTAAAATATTTATTGGAACTTGTCGTCGTCTTGTTTTACAACCGACAAATGCGGTCAACCGCGCGCACTGGCGTTTCCTGTATACATACGAGCTGCTATTCACTGCTCTTTCCCTGTGCTTATTAACATGCTTGTGATGACTCGATAAATAAAACGCGTGTCATAAATGTGTTCAAAAAGAGCAACAGATTTGATCGCAAAATACAAGATAGCAAGGATATAAGGGTTGAATTTTATCATGTTTTATTCAACGACAAGTTTATTTTTAGTGCCAATAACAAAGTGTGTGAATCCGGATGTTTAGAAAGAATGAAAGTATGGCATATTGTCGAAATAAAAGAAGTAATAGAAGGCCTGTTTCTGGAAAAAGAATAGAAGTATTGGCCAACGACTATATAGTGTACTCTTCCAACTTCGTAGACATTGGCTTTAACGACTTGACCGAAAAATGTGGGCTATTTCTATGGAATGAGGCCGGTGCGAAGATACGTGGTGTATATATCCCAAATGGCACACTTGTACAGTACAATTGTCTTTATTATATTATCTTTCCGGCGCTTTTGGACTTGAATGACTTATTTAAGATATCAATTTCCTGTCAAAAGTAGTACTTTAGTTCAGTGGGATCGTTGATGTCTTGTAAATAGGCTAAAGTCTTGCAAGAAATGATACATAAGTAAAACGAAAGTGTTTGTGATCATCAACGAATACAAATCAACGAACCAAGACGAAATAATTATTTAGGCCTATTAATCAAATCCGGCCTCGGAGGTAGAGGGCGTGGTCTAGTTAACGTTATTGGTGCCAAGTAATTGTCATCAGACATTTCCCTATGTAATTTTAGTTTTTAAAAAATGTTTTGATTATTGAAGGACAACTTAAATGGAAATTATACATACTGCAAATGATTAGTGCCCTCCCCAGAAGCAATTAACAATGGTTGGTCATTCAATCTAGCAGGACAGAGCTCCTCATAAGTGTTTTCTTCTTCTTGATAATAATCACAAGAAGATTGCTGGTTTTTGGATTTCGGTATAGAAAAATGGGTTTTCTGATGTGGCCGACTGTATGAGTTAAAAACAGAACTTCGAATTGGAAAAGTCGTTTTAATGTCAGGAACGATACATTTTTTCCTATTCAATCTGATAAAAAACAATAAAACAAAATAAAGTTATTCATCTAAGGAACGGCAATAAATGTATACAACATCAGTTACAGAAAACTTAAGCTACGTACCTGCGTGATCGAAGGAACAAAATTGTAGCCAGTAAAATAGTCACCAAGAAAAAAGTACCAAAAATGACCGAACTAGTGATTACAACCCATCTTCTACCAGATAAAAAACCTTCTGCAGATGTAGGCTCTACACGAATGAAAGTTAACGAAGAAGCCAAAGTTAAAAAATGTTTCATGCAAATTAAAAGGATATAATAGGACTTACCATTGGAAGCGGCTTCGATTTCACAGATTTCCATCGGAGTGTGAGGAGTAAGTCGTATAATTCTTTGAAAACTAGCGACCAAGGGAGCTGTAATGTTGGCAAAGAAAACGATACTCCTCCCATACTTGACTATACCGTTGAATTTGTTTTTATAGAGGATAGTGATATTTTGTTTCTTTTTACTGGAGTTTGGCACATCCAAAACTTCCAAAGTAAAATTGGCTGCATGCGCTGTAATAGAAGATTTAAGACTGTCAGTTAGGAATTTTGAAATGGGAGTTATACATTTAGCAATTTTACATTTTGTATGTAAAATCATATTTGCGTATGTTTAATCATACTCACTTTTTTGCAAAGTTATGCGAATGTCTCTTATACTCTGGACGGCAGTCGAGAACAGAATTTCTAGGAGTTCATCAATGTCCCAACAAGTCACCAAATCACCGTCGACGACTACATCGTTTTCGTGGAATGTAGAGTCCTTGGAATTTCGGACAAAACTCTTGTAAACTGCATTATCAACTGTTGAGAAAATAGAAAAATGTACAGAATCGACGAGTTAAGATAATAACGCATCATTCGTTTGTTGATTTTATGATTTATGATTTACCACAATCAGGCTTTGTTTCTGGCACGGAACCTTCCTTTCCACACGTAACGCTTTGAAGGGGCATAGAGGCATCGTTAAAGATTCGTTCCGAATCGCAAAGGGGAAACCAGTAATTTTTTTCTTTGCTTTCTATTACTCCATGCTGGAAGTAGGGCGTGGATGGAAAGAGGTTCTCTTTTCCAGGCGACTGACAACTAGATACTTGATTGCAACGCCCAAAAAGAAATTGGCAACCTTCGTTGCAGTGTTCCGTCGTGTTAGCGCAATAACCGTATTTCGAGCAACACTGATTTTGTGGGCAAAATTTGTAGTCGTTTGTTTTACCACACTGTACTCCACCTATGGCAATTAAGCTCGTGATACATAAACATCAAGGAGATTTTCTAAGAAACAATTAACAAGAAAACCTAACCTAACCTTCATTTATAACAAGGCCGATCAATGGGTTAACTAGAGTAACGGGAGTAAGTAATTGGTAGATCTTGTTAGTTTCTCGTTTATTTCCCTAAAATATTTATATATGCTTACCTCTCCGTGGATTACAATAGCCAAATTTTAATTGACAATCGCCGAAGCAATGTTCATTTGTGTAACCACAAAAACCATACCCCGAGCAACACGAGTTACCCGTGCAATTTCCTACATTCTCTCCACATTGGATGGCTCCACATTCTGGATTTAAATGGGAAAGAGTAACAATAACGAAGTCGATCATATCTGCTTCGAAAAAGTCACTACATGTTAGCTGTTACCGCTTAGGAAAGATCCCGCTCCGATTATCACTAACACAAACCGATGGAACATGGTTATCGAGTTTTAAGATGAGTAACAAATTTGACACAAACAAAGAAATGTTATCCAGTATTTTAGCTCACATAGAAAATCCCATTAGCAGCAGTTCTTGTTGGCTCTCATTTTTTTCTACTGGTGTTTGTTAATAAGCAACTGTATTTTCGAGAAACTTTCATGCCATTGGGAAAAGCCTTACATATTAACACTACAACATTACATGTGTTGGCCGGAAAGAGCGCTCAAAAAAGATTGGCCATTAAGAAGCTTCGCCGGGTTTTTCTGAAGGCAGGATATGAACTGGTTTTCCGGTATTTATCAATGCCGGAATTCTGGAGTGATAAAATGTAGGCTACACTGGAAATGAAGTCATAAACTACACATTTAAGCAGTACAAAAAATTATTTATAGCCAATTAGTCAACACAGTAAAAGAATCACACATTTATTTGTTGACTAAGATAATTAGATTTGTCAATTTGTTCACATTTACACGAGCGGAAAAAAATAAAGAAATCTGTGACAGAGAAAATGATTCTCTTCTGGGCACGGTGCTGTCTGTAGAGTGGAATTGGATTTCATCTTGTAACAACTCTCCAATTGTCCTTCCTGAATGAGCTCCTTTGTGTTTTCAACGAAATTGCCCGTATTCATGAATACTTGCCGACCTCGTTTAAAAAGATCTGTTCCGCTCGTCCAGTACCAGTGGCCCTTTTGATCTACAGACATATTATCTTGGACTTTATTGCTGATCCATTCAGCGACGCGTTTGTCTTTAACATCCGCCAGTGTCATGGCAAAGTGACGGCAAAATGCTTCCGCTTTATACCAACTCGCCTAATAATCAAAACAAAATTTCTTCGATTGACCTCAATTTTTGCACAATTTTCTCATTTCAACACCGAATAATAATAATATTACCGGCTTAGGACTGAAACAAAAGCAGTTGTTCTCATCGTACTTATGACAACGAAATTTAGGCCCGTTGTTGGGTTCCTGTAACAGCATATTCGGACATAAACCTTGGAATTTCAATTTTATTTGTTTATTTGAATTAATTCCCAATGAATATGCGATATATACCTTTGAGTAATTGGACAAGTGGCGTATCTACTTTCTCCGATTGCATTTCTGAAGTAAGGACGTCGACGTGCCGTATCAGACTGTCCAAACGCTCAATTATGCGATCTTGAAAGATATAACCCGCATCAGAAACATTTGCTACCAATATTTCGTTGGATACGTCATTGTCAAACGGTTTTGCCTCATCAGCGGCCGACGCTAAAACAGTGAAAACGACGAAAAATGCCAGCACAGCGCACATCACTCCAATATCGATTACACTGCAGCAAAGCGTTATTTGGCGTGGCAAAACGAAAATCAATGTGAACCAAGTACGCTCAGCTGAAAAACTGTTGGTTCGTATTGAATAAGCAGTACAACCTTCACAGGAAATGTGTCGGGAAGTCAAATACACCACAAAAATAAACTGCGGTGCTCAGTCTTTTCAACACAATATTGTCAAAAAACCAAATCGGCACATTTGCTTTACTTCTTTAGCTGTATGCGGAGAATCGAGAGAAAAAAATCTTTATTTGGAACAATAAATTAACTATGCCGTAATCATTTATCATTCCATAACCTAAAGCAAAATGAGTTTACAGCAAGTAAAAGAATTGGTGGAATAATCCGTGTTCAATGGAATAACATCTTTCCGCATCTTTCAAATTGGGCTACGGGGCGGGAGAGGGTAATGCAAACTTGGAAGTTCGATAGATTTCTGGCCATCAGTAGAAGGCCTAATCCGAGACCGAAAATAGACGATTGAAACAATTTGATTCTGAATGATGTACGGAAAATGACACTTACGGTAAGTGGAAGCCATGGCCACCCGCAATAGATGACATGTCTTCGTACTCCTCGTAATCGTAGATATTTTCTTCTTCCTCACAAATAAAATCGCTTGGAGGTTCGCAGGGAACTGTGGCATCTGGAAGCGATGGAAGGCGCCTTGTCGGCGCAGCGTAAGAATTTTCCTTATCTCGGTTAAATTCCCTCCTTTCGGCAACGGGGCTTCCGATGTTCAACCTGAGTATTTATTTTCAATTAATTTCTAGTTGCATGATAGAAGAATATGGATAAACACAAATGAGTTATTATTATAAGTTTATGCTTGCAACCTGCATGATGGACGATATAATACCAGTACAACACATATCGTCATTAGGAAACAGAACGCGATGATAACTGAGCAAATGACCACAATCAAAGTAGAAACAGACTCTCCTGCATAAGCCGTTTGTCCTAAAAACAAGGGAAAACTATAAACTAAACATTTTTTAAATGACGAATTTACTTACCACTAAAAGAAGCGGCTTCGATTTCACAGATTTTCATCGGAATGTGCGGAGAAAGTCGTATAACCCTTTGAAAACTAGCGGCCAAGGCAGATGTAACATTGGGAAAGAAAACGACGCTCATCCCATACTCGATTATACCGTTGAATTTTTTTTTAAAGAGGATAGTGATATTTTGTTTCCTTCTATTGGAGTTTGGCACATCCAAGACTTCCAGAGTAAAATCGGCTGCATGCGCTATAATAGAAGATTTAATAAGACCGTGAGTTAGGAATTTTGAAATGGGAGTTACATTTAGCAATTTACATTTTTGCAAAGTTACGCGAATGTCTTTGATGCCATGAACAGCAGCCGATAACTGAATTTCAAGGAGTTGGCCAACTTCCCGACAAGTTACCAAGTTACCGTCGACGATGACATCGTTTCCGTGAAATTCCAAATGCTTGGAAGTTCGGACAAAACTTTTGTAAATTGTGTTGTCAACTAGAAGCAATAATATGCTTTGCTATATTAATGATTTGAAGTTTATAAAAATAATCTACCGCAGTTTGGCTTAATTAATTCTGGGAAGGAACCGTCCTCTCCACACGTGGCGTTTTTCCGAGGCTCAATAGTATCATAAAAGATTTGTTCCGAGTCGCAAAGGGGAAACCAGTAACTTTTTGCTTCGTTTTTCAGACCACGCTGGGAGTAGGGCGTGGATGGAAAGAAGTTCTCTTTCTCGGCTAATTTACAACTGGATATTGGATTGCAGCGACCGAATAAAATTTGGCAATCTTCTCCGCAGTGTGTCGTAGAGTTCGCGCAATAACCGTATTTCGAACAGCACTGCCCTTTGGGACAATAAGTCAGCCTGCTTGTAAAATCGCCACAGCGATTCCCTTTTCACGGAACAAAGGTTCGACCAGTTAAGGAGGAAAGTATTGCCGAGGGGTTGGCAACTCTCTGGCAAAGTGTACGAGATTCTGGGATTCTGGCGGGATTCCAGAATCTTTCCTCTCAGGCTCTTATGGAGATTCTGGGCCAAGTGTACGAGGATTCTGAGAGTTGCCAACCCCTCGAGTATTGCAACATTTTAAAATTTGTATCACCTGAAGTCACACGAAGTCCGATGATTGGATTAACTAAATAAAAAAAAAAAGCATACAGTAATAATTAATCGTTTCTAGTCTCCAACGCGTCAAATTTTCCGCACCTCTCAATGGATTGCAGCGACCATATTCCGGCTGACAATCTCCAGAGCAATGCTCATCCGTTTGACCACAAAAATTATGACCCGAGCAACAAAAGTTGTTGGAGCAGTTCCCTACATTCCATCCACATTCGTTGCATACTGAACCAGAATGTGAACAACAAAGTAATGACAGCTAAGAGTTAAACAATAATAAATCTCGATTCCTTACCACTAGACTGAAAGAATTCAACACCAAGAATCAAAAGCGTGGTAAATGCCGTGAACAAAATCATCTTATCGTCGACAATAGACAGTATATCTTTTCCTCTAAGGGGGTTGTAGAACTAAAAGTAGAAACAAAAAATGTCGTTGCAAAAATGTGGCTGGGTTTTTGCTTAACCGTCGGTAGAACTTTGGAGGTGGGTAAGAGTTTTCCGGTATAGATAATCAGCACCAATTCAAACGACAAACCAAGCGACATACGTTGAAAATACATTGCGGCGTTATCAACCTTATTAGAGTAAGCAGGAAATGGCACGCGCAAAAAAAAAATTCGTGTAAAAAAGTGTTTTATTATTGATGGTTATGCAGTAGCATTCAAATACAATCATATGAATTATTCAATTATGTATAGATATTTAAAGATGAAATAGAAAAATACGTCGGATCGCGACGTGTATGGCAAAAATCATAATAAGAACTGTTGGCAAATAAAAGGTCTATTTCCCAAACAACTTTCACTGCTAAAACTCACGCTAGAAACGACTGATGTCTTGTCCGTTAATATGGCAGTGACACAAGTGGTTTCGTTTGACATACTCAGTTTCACTTTGTGAACCGCAAGGTCTGGAAGCCCGTCCAAGGAGTTAGTTGTGTTTTTGTAGGGTTCTAGCTGACTAAGAATGCCTCCACTGCGGAAGAGCCATACGAATTTGGTGATCAAATCTTGTCCAGATGTCCAAAATTGCCCGACGTTCATGTCCATCCAGTCTGAAAAATGTAATTCAAAAAATGAGGGGAAGTAAATGTCAGTTCGGAATTCATTTGCGCTATAGAGAAGACGCGAGACAAGTTAACAACTGACTTTTCTGATGCTCGGGTGCCAGATTGAAATTAGCTTTATTTTTCGTCGAAGTAAAGCTGATCAAGTGCATGCCGTGGTAGTCGCAGAAAGCGCTAGCAATGAACCAGTTAACCTTTACCTGTTAAACAAAAGAAAATGAGAAAGGGCCCAAATAAAGATGAATGGCTGAATGACAAACCTCAGCGGGGCTCCAGCAAGTACATCGATGATTAACGATGCTGCATTGAACAAATTTATTGGCCGAGTAGTACAAATACTCGGGACATTTTTCTTGTTACAAAATCAAAACATATGGCAGTTATTTAAAAGTCAGCTTTTGATTTTTAATTTTTTTTACCATCCCAATTTCGAAAAAAAGAGCTGCCTTCGAGAAGATTACTCTGTTAAAAATCCGCGTTCGAAGACAGCCCGATAAAAAAATACCAGAAGTTTTGATGAAAATATGAAATCTTATAAAGTTTTAACGTAGACAAACCAGATTTTTAAGACGCATAATTTTCACTCGAAGCAAATCAGTTTGCTCTCTCAGTACAACCTCCTTAATCGTGTCGGTGGCAGTCTGAACCATCATGCTGGCCAAAACGGTAAACAGAATGAACCAGAACGAAATCATTTCCATGATCGCTAGCGTGCGTTGTTTCACTGAACTTGAACAAAACGAAAACATTGTGCGTTGCTATACGAAAATAACGTCTACCGCTAACTTCCGGTTGAAATGCCAAGATTTAGACCCAGTTTCAGGGGCATTTGAGTTTCGCCTATAAAGTAATGTCACTCAGTCTCATAGTTTGATGCGTCCCTATGACTTATGTATGGTTTGACTTTGAAAAGCCTCGGATTCCAATAACAATTGTATTTCTAATTTCTGGAGAAATCCGAAGATGGCTGAGACAAGTTTCGCCCTAAAAATTCTCCAGATCTAGCCTATAAGTTTTCTATTTCATCTCTATGAAGACCGCGTTATAACAACCTGACGAGTATCGAGTCAAAGTCAATTCACTACACTTGAAACGAAATGTTATTGTATCAGGTCGTTTAATTTGAATATATTTTATATTCAAGCGCTTCTGTTTTACATTGGACCCTATCGTCTTGCTTTAAAGTTCAAAAGCGACAAATGTGGTCAACCGCGCACATTGACGTTTCCTGTTTGCATGAGCTGCTGTTCCCCATGCTTATTAATAGCTAGAGATGACGACTTGATATAAGTAAAAATTAAAGCAAATTTATTCAAACAGAGCTAGAGATTAATATGTTTGCAGAACGCAGGATGACAGCGATAATAAATAATGGCTATCCCGTTTATCGATGGCGAGCGATGACGAGTTTATTTTTATTACTGTCAACAAAGTGTAATGAATCATCAGATCATCGAGTGAAGAAAACGGAAGAAATATAGCATGCTAATATCGTAGAGTAATAAGTAACAAAGACTGGCCGGTTTCTGGATTAAACATATATAGAAATGGCCAATAACGACTTCGTCAACTTGATCGAAAAGTCGTGCTGTGTTTATGGGGAGAATAGCCACCCGAAATTCCCTGTAATTCGTTGATGTCATGGAATAACGTTTCGCAAGAAATGGTGTACGCGTGAAACGAGAATTTTTGTAATCAACAAAATAAAAATCGACTAACCAAGACGAAATCATTATTTTGTCGAATCCGGCCTCAGGGGCAGAGGACGTGATAAATTTGTTAACTTTATCGGCGCCAAGTAATTGTCATCAGACAATTCAGACATTTCTCTGTTTTTGTATTACAAAAGAAAATTTGCTAAGGACTGAATGCCACTGTATATAGAAATTGATAACGTACGTAGTGCTCTCCCGGTCTTCCCTAGACGCGTTTGATAGTAGTTGATCACTCGATCCAGTCATAGGAAAAAGATCTTCGTATAACTCATAAGGATTTTCTTCCTGGTCATCATCGCAGCAATATTGCTGATCAATTCCGGATTCCGAAATCGGAGGATGGGTCATCCGTGACTCAGTGTATAAGTTATAAGCAGGGCTTGGAGTTGGATAAATTGCTTTTTTTTCCAAAGAGCTGGCACTTTTCCTGTTCAATCTGAAAAAAAGAAAAACAACCTTTCACTAAAATTCACGAAAAATGAGCATAAGTCTAATTAACTAAAATAACACAAAAAACAAGTAAATTCACGCTCACTGAAAGTACTACCACATTTCAGGTTAGAATATATACCTGCGGGATCGAAGGCACAAAATTGTAACTAATAGAATCGTCACCAAGAAAAAAATCCCGAAAATAACGGAACTAATGACTGCAACCCAAATTCTGAAGTTGCTTCCAGTCGAGGATATTTCTGCAAGTGTAGAAGCAAAGTATCACAATAAAAGAAAGTAAAAAAACATTTCATGCCAATTAAGGGTGGACCTACCATTGGAAGCGGCTTCGATTTCACATATTTTCATTGGAACGTGCGGAGTAACTCGTATAATCCTTTTAAAACCGGCGGCCAAAGGAGCTGTGACGTTGGGTAAGAAAACAACACTCTGCCCATACTTGATTGTATTGTCGAATTTTGTTTGAAAGAGAATTTTAGTAACACTTTGTTTCTTTTTACCGGAATGTGGCTTATCCAAGACTTTCAGAGTAAAACTGGCTGCACTCGCTAAGAAAGAGATTTGAACTATTTCTGTATACCGAAGTGACATATAGTGGGATGCGCAATCATACTCACTTTTGTGCAAAGTTATACGAATGTCTCTTATACTGTGGACGGCAGTGGAGAATTGAATTTCTAAGAGTTCGTTAATGTCCCGACAAGTTACTAAATTACCGTCGACGACGGGATCGTCTTCGTGGAATGGAGAGTCCTTGGAATTTCGGACAAAACTCTTGTAAACTGCATTATCAGCTTTTTTAGGCGATGGAAAAATTCAAAGAATTTACAAGAAAGGGCTACACATTCATTCACTTGTCAATATTTACCGCAATTTTTCTTTATTTTTGGCCTGGAACCATCCTCGCTACATGTGACGGCTTCCAAGGTTTGTCTGGTATCGAAAAAAATTTGTTCAGCCTCGCAAAGGGGAAACCAGTAGTTTTTGTCTTCATTTTTCAGGCTACGTTGGAAGTAGGACGTTGTGGGGAAGAAGTTCTGTCTTCCAGCTAACTTGCAACTGGTTATTTGATTGCAACGACCGAATAAAAGTTGGCAATCATCGCCGCAATGTGTCGTAGAATTAGCGCAATATCCGTATTTCGAACAACATTGCCCTTTCGGACAATAATTTATGCCTGTTTTATATTTTCCACAATGAACCCCTTGCAAATTGGAGAAAAAATTAATTGCATGCTTTAAAAAATGTTAAATAAAAATCCAGCACTCATTACCTGAAGTAACATGAAGTCCGACGATTGGGTTAACTAAATTAAAATTAAAAAAAAAATACCCAACTAAGTTTAATCAAAATCCAGTGTACCCAAAACAAGAAATTTATCGCACCTCTCCGTGGATTGCAGCGACCATATTCCGGCTGGCAATCTGCAGAGCAATGTTCATCCGTTTGACCACAAAAATTATGACCCGAGCAACAAAAATTATTGGAGCAATTTCCTATATTCTCTCCACATTCGCTGGATACTGAACCAGAAAGTTAACAACGTAATGGCAAATTACACACTAAGAAATCTTTCCTTACCACTCGAATGAAAAAATTCAACACCAAGAACCAACAGTGTCGCAAATGTCGTGAACAAAATCATTATAGTTCCGAAACACGTAAATTTACAAAATGTAGACCTATCGCTCTTCGTTAAAAACACACATAGAGGAACTGCCTACAGTTTTACCTCATTTATGGTATTACTTTCACTCGCCTTCTACTTTAACTTAGTTTCAGTTATGGACAGTATCTTTACTTCAAAAGGTGTTGCTGATCTGAATATGTAGAAACGCGGAATGTTGCAAAAAGGGGTTAGGGTTGTTGGCATAACCATTCGTGAAACTTTGCAGGAGGGAAGGGGTTTTCCGGTATAGATAATCAGTAGGATTGATGTCTGGTCTAGTTACACGAATCAAAGGTGTTGGTTTTTACGCCACTAGTTCAGACAAGTTTGTGCTATGAATAGACTATAGGAGCGATGTAAAGGAGGGAAAACCAAAGGCCTTAAAAGCATGATTTATATGTCACGTGAGGATTTACAACCGTAATTTGGAAACAAATAAAAATGAAGGCAAACTTTTGAAGCAGAAAATTTTAAATGTTAATTTTCAAGTGACTTGCTTATCATAAGATTTTTCTCGCCTTCCGGAATGCTAGTAACGTGGAGTGGGCGGAAGAGGAGAACGAAAGCCTTTACCAGAGTTTGGCGCTAAGTAACCATCTTCGGTGCTCTCACTGATTAATTTAATACATGTTTAAAGTTAAACATTACTAAGGTTGGGAATATTGAAAATGTTGGACAGAAACTTACTCAGTTTGGGCAACATAACGAACGTTGCCGTCCATCCGTTCACTTATCCCTTTGTTAAATGGGGCGTCGTCGTAATCATAAGGGTTGTCATCATTATCGTAACCTTCGTAATCAAAGCCACCACCTGTCATCTGTTGCGGTGAACGTCCCGTAGAATAAGTATTCTGTACAGTGGAGTGTAAACTCGTCTTATCTTGATCTTTCTTATAATTTACTCCCGGAGTCGGCGGTTTTTTCCTGTCCAATCTAAACGTAAATAAAAATGTCAAGTCAATTCCATTAGGTAAAGAATCTTCTTACTAATTATACCTGCGCGATCGAAGGCACATGATAGTCACGAAAGTAATTGTTACCAGCAAGAAGAGTCCAAAAATCCCTGAGGTAACGGAAGCGATCAAAATTGTATTGCTTTTTGGACTCGGTGGTTCTGACACTGCATGAACCGAAACAACAAAGTTTTTTATGTGCAACAAAAAGTCATCAAATCATAAACTTACCTTTGACACAGCTCTTTTTACATGTAGGTGAGGGACACGTCAACGTGTCGCACATCACAGCTCCAGAATTAGGGTTGCATTGCTGTCCTCCTGATTAATAATCAATATGAGAAACAAACAAACCCGATTGACGGAAACTGGAATCTTCGATCGTTACCTGCAATTTGAAATATCTCAACACTACAGAAGATAAACCAAGCGACAAACTTTGCCGAATTCATTGCGGCAATTGCGTGATCAACCCTTCACTAATCAAATCAAGGAGAAAATGACACGCAGCAAGAAATCGACGTACTTCCCATCGGAAATTCCTTGTGGCTGCTACCAGGATCTGTGACGCTTAACAAGGGAGCCAGTATGCCTTTTATCATATCAGATTTAGAAAATGACAAGGCCATGTACGTGCTCCCAAACGTAAACAAAATCAAAGGAAAAGGAATTTAAAAACAATTTGGGAATGCTCGGGTATTTAACCGCATTAAAATGGCGGCCTTCTGAAACCAGATCAAAGGATTTAATTGTCATTAGTGTAAGAACACAATACAATTTAAAATGTCGATTTAAAGAAATTACCTTGTCAATTTCCGGAGCTTTCAGCAGGCGAGTTTAAGTATTCAATCTAAAAACTATTAGCGGCTTTCAAAGTCTAATGCTTTTTATTAACCTTGTAGAAACAATTATTTTCAACTCTTTTGGAATCAACACAAAACGAAAGATGGAAAATTAAACTTGGTTAAACTCCTGGAGGCAAACAGACAGAACTGAAAGTTAATTAAAATACGGAATAATTTACGCGAAGTATATAAGAATAAATCACGTATAAAAAAAAAACTTCCTTAAAAGACAAAACAAAAAAAAGGCACCCAAAATTATAAATTTTGCTGTCAAATTTCAACACAAACCGCATTCAGCAACAAAAATCTTGTGTTCTTTCAAATTCATTTCGCCAATTTTTTCAAAAACATCAAGACCTTCGATAACCTAAGAGCCATCAAAAAAGTTATTTTAAGCGACTAAAAAAATTCAAAGTCGGAACTCGACGGAAATTGGTGTAAATTACCTGAGCAAAGACAGTGGTGCATTTGTGATGACGTGGTCGGTTAGCTAAAATGACTTGAAACTCGGTGGATACATCAACCAGGCCGGAATTTGTTTGTTTAACCTGGAAACGTACAGAGCCGCGTTTTTCTTTAATATCGGATCTATCGGCAGTAAACAAGTCCTGTCTTTCTTCCAGCGTGTGAAACCAACGCGAGCTGACCATGACTGATTCGTTTTTAACTGCCTAAACGCAGGGTAAGAATGGCATAAAGATAAACATTGGCAAGCATGTGAAATAGTTACCCACAATCCACAAAGCGCTCAAATTACCTTGAAAATCCTCGATCCTTGATAGCCCACTTTAGCAGTACACATTTCCACAAACTTGGCCGACATGACGGGGCATATTTTCGGTTCGAGTAGGAAAACGATATTTTCCGCCGTAACTCCGTCGATAGTAATACGAAAGTAACACTTATTTTTTACGCTACCGCCAACTAAAGTTTTAGGGTCCCTAGCAGATGACTTGCTTACTGTTTGCCACTCGTTTCTAAAGAAAAAGAACGATGAGTCAAAGAACGGATGTGGCTGCATAAAATGTAGGTAAATACGTAGGTTTGACGGCAGGTTGTAAAAGCAAATCGCGGAAGGACTTGTTGGACGACTGCTTCACCCTTGCAGTCGCGTAATTATGGTCGTTACTTTCATCATCTCCGTCGCTACTTTGATTATCTACTTGAATTAATGGCTTTTTTACTGGACCACCTACGCGAGATGAAAATGATACAGCATGGCCATAGCGACAAACTGGTAGAAATATTGGGTTTACTTGCGTTATCCTTTTGTAGATCATCCTTTATTTGATGCCCAGATGGGTTTGGGCTACTATTTTCATTTACTTGTTTAGATTGTCCTTCTGCTACTTTTAAAATCACGAAAGAAAGGGCCGACACGCATGCTAAGAAAAATAGGTTTTCTTCAATATTAACTCTAGTAAATACTTAAATGAGATAATGGAGTACCTTTGGCTGCTGGTGTAGAGTGACGAGTTCCACTAAATGAAAGTTGCAGTTTTTTCAGTAAATCTACAGACCGCAGCGATTTTCCTTCGGGACGATTATTGGCAAAAGATACGTCGATATAATTTTCTTCGATTGAGACCAAATTCTGTAATAGCTGCTGGGCATGATACAGGCTGTGTTTGCCATCAGCACACCAATTATCGATCCTACAGAGAAAGAGAACAAATTCAAGGAATAATAAAGGGAAAATGTCTCGAACTAAAACATACTGTTCGATCGTATTCTTTGACATGACTCGTACTGCGTCTTCCTCACTCAAATCCTGAGAGCGATTTGAAGGAATGAGATCAAGAGCAGCTTGTTTTCTACTCTCCATTAAAGCGATTTGGCTGTCGTTAAATTCCACTCGGTTAATTACATCATTCTATAGAAAAACCAAGAAATTATACACAAAATTACGCGAAGCTCGTCAGCAAAAGAACCTGAAGCATTCGCAACGATTTGAGGATATCGTCGTAAAACTGGTGAACTCGTTGGCGATCCTCAATAGCTTTATCCCACATAGCACAACACTCGTTAACTCTGCCTTGCAGCACGGTCATATTCTCTTTCAACACCTCGGTGTAATCACACATTATGTGCTGCTGGCGTTGGCAGGTGGCCGTGCTCAAAACGGAGCACTGGGAGCACCACAGTAGTTTCTTCGGTTTGGAACTCGGCGCCGCTACTTGCCTAAAACATGCAAAGAACAATAATAAAAACGGAGAATACTTGGAACTTTTATGAAACCAAGAAACAACTACTTTGGGGTGATCAAATGGATCTGTTGCTTCTTTTCCCGCTCGGCAAGTTCACGTGCTCGGTCCGTCGCTATGGTCACCAGACGTAATACAATATTGTTAGTGGCCAACTCTTCAATCTGGCGTCCGGTCATGTTCGTCTTGTTACGGCAAGTGGGGCAGGATACGATATTCGTTTTGGAAAAGCCCTTTTAAACCAGAAGAAAGCTAATAAACAGGTTTTTATTTCAACAAAATAAAAATATGTTAGTTACCCTGATGCAGTTAAAGCAGAAATAATGGTGGCCTAGAAACAACAAACTTGAAAACATGTACATGGGAAAAAAATAGTATGAGTGGGAAAACAGCTATTTACAGTCAAGATATTTTGGCTTTCTATCCATCGTGTTGAATCTCAGCAAACAGATGTGACAAGAAATCATGTCATCGTCGGAATCCGACACACTTTCATTGCTCGATGCCATTTTTGTAACTGCAATGGAAACAAAGAATGCCAGAATCATGAAAAACTGAAAAACGTAAAACTACGCAAACTAGTCCTGCCTAGACACGAGTGTCTTTTGATAAGCAAAAAGTAACCTGACTATCAAACATGATACACAAAGCCCGGGAAATTAATGTTATCAGTTACTCGTCGGCTCAACGTACCTCGAAAAGTTACGTCACAAATATGATCTCATCGACATCGACTACAGCGTACAGCCATAAGTTAAATACTTCAAAATTCAGTACAAAAAGGGGGATATTTAATTGCTGACGGCTTTGTCGTTTACTGAATGGTAATTTTACTGAAATGGTAGCTACACAAGGATGAGACACAAAAATGAAATTTCAAGGTCACCTATGACCCTATTTCAATCTCGTATTGAAAAGGGATAATAGTGAGAACTTACCGGGATAATTGTTGTTGGGATGTTGCTTTAAAGTCAAACTTGAAGAAATCACTTTAAAATTGGAAGCTGTTCCCGAAACAAACTTAGGACTTACGTGGGAACGAAAGAAAGGAAGAGCTCTTTCCTCTGCTGCAGAGGATTGGAAACTGTTTGAACTTCTCGACGTTGCCAGGCTCAAGCAGACCACGTGTAGTTGAGGGATCTTGTTCTCGTTGAAATTCGACACGTAAATTTCAAGTGTTTATTCGTTGTTTTCAAACTGTTTGCTTTCTTTTTACTGCCAGGGATTGAATTTTGTTTATAAACAGTCGTTTCGTTACGTTATGCTTTCTTGTTTGAAATGGCGGAAAATGGTGAAAATTCCCTTCTCAACTTTTCCCCCGATGACGAAGACTTCGTTTCGTGCCATATTTGCTTGAACAATTTTGACGAGAATGAACGAGTGCCGAAATATCTGGATTGTTTCCATTTCTTTTGTCTTCCTTGTATTAAGGTATGTTTGTTCCTAAAGTACTTGGTTTAAAATTTTCATTCCTCGGATGTTATTCTTTCTATGCTATCTTAGAGTCTAACCAATTCAAGAGGCAGGAAGAAATTTCTTTGCCCTACATGCAGAGTTGCTTCTACATTTACTAAAGCAAAATTTGATGACATGCCCACTAATCATGTAGCCCTTCGCTTGTTGAAAGTGGTGACAAAAGTCGAAACAGACAAAGTGGCAAAAGAATCGTAAGTTAGTGCTATGCAAATCTCTCTATTCTCTCTTCATATCTTTCATGCTTACAACTTCCAGACAACAACAGTGGTGTCTTGAGTGTACTGCTCCCTGTTCTGCCAACTGCCTTCAAAATAACCACAAACTGCAAAACTTGATTGATTTCCAAAATTCATGCATGTTGAAGCTAAATTCTAAAGTCAATCACCAAAATCTAGCATGTGATGAAGCTCAAGAAGACTATAGGAATGTTCAGTTTGCCCACCAGGTTATTCTTGCATGGATTCGGTGGCTTCAGTTGGAAATAACGCACAGAAGTAGGTCCAACGATTGTAGTATCGCCCGTTTGGAATCTTTTAAAACTCCCGAAACCTTCCATATCCCTGAAAATGAAGACATGCGCGTCACTGTTTGTCGCATGGAAAAGCTTATCGAACAGTAAAATGTTTTTTTTCCCTTACCACTTGAAATTCGTGTGATTTTTTGGTTTGTTTGTATTTAGATCCGATGTCACTTTGAAGGAAGTTCAAGCGGCTCAATTAAAAGCGCGGGAACTTCTTAATACGTACAACACCGCTCAGCTTGCATGTACACAGTCGGCGAGCAGAGAATCCCCTCCGAATCTGTGTAATTGGTTTAAACTATTGGATACCGTCACATCCGACACCAGTCCCACATCTGCCAACGAGAGTAAAGACATATTTATTGGCTTATCCGGATTAAGTGCTTAACTTGATGTTTTTCCCACAGCTTGCGTTAAAATCCTGCTATTCCTCGCTTCTTTGTTGAATGTAGATCAACCCAGAGTTGTACATACCAAATTTATCGAAATACTGCCGAAAACTGTTGTGAGCAATGTAATCGATGCCGAGCCAATGCGTATGTGTTTATTCCGTTTTTCCTTAATTCAAAAAATTATTCCTGACTTGTGAAATCTTAAGCATCCTGCTCTGGAACTCAACAATCTATCAAGAGACCTGCTTCCAAAATATTGAACTTATCGCTTAGTAAGCGAGTTCGACCCAGCCCCTCACCTCCCGCACCCAAGCAAGTTATCGTCGTAAACGCTGGGTAAGGCGAATCCATTTATCCAAGCTATTATTATAGCAATTAATTATCGGTATGATGTCTTTCAGCGGATCAAATTCAACCGACAAGGGCGAGACGTTTTGCTACTTTGATATTTCGGTTGGAACGGAAGTTTGCCATGTTGTTTTCTCAATCAACAACAAAGTTGCTCCAACGATGTCCAGTAAATTTATCGAATTTTGTCTTGGAGAAACCCAGCCGGGATACTTGGGATCGGAAGTTGTTCCAGTAGGTCATAAATAACGTCCGTGTTTGTATATCCATAATTAAACGCCATATTTCATGCCTACCAGGTTCAGACTGCAGAAACAGACACGGAACCTCCACAGGTACATTCGTTGATGGGAGGCAAGATCATAGATTACGAGAATCTTTTGTTCATTGCCGACGTCTCGCCGCTGCCGGCCAAAAAGGGCTGCCTTCTGTTCATCGTTAAAGAAGCCAACACTTGGGGCACTCTGGTATCGCCCGAGTTTCAAATCTTGCTTGGCGAGCCACCAGCAAAAGACGAGAATAACACCACCGTCTTTGGACATGTAGCAACTAATCTATCGAAGTTGACTGATCTCTTCCAAAACCTTCAGACAGACGAATTCATCCACATTTCCGACTGCGGGGTGGTCTAGATATTAAACCCACATATGCCAAGTGACTTTTTGTACGTTTCGCCTCAATTCAGGGAAATTCGGCTCAAAATTCGCCGATTATTTCAGATTTAAATTTTACTGTTGTATTAACTACCTGTTTCTTCGCCTCAGAATACAGCTTTCCTGTTTTTCCTTCAAGGTTAAGTGTTGCCAGTTGTCGGTATGGTTTTTTCGAGTTCATTGGACAATTTACTTTGTGGGGTAAACAACCGTCTCTCATTAAAAACAAGCCATTAAGTTTGGAGCAGACTAACATCCTTTTTCTGTTTTACCATATAGATATTTCGGGTGATGCAAACCGATTTCGAAAACCTTTGATTTTCTGCTGCGTTCATGATAGCCAGACGATGCACGCCCCCTCATTTGAATGCATCATCAGACCTTTTATGAACTCGAGGAAAAAATAAGTGGGCACCAAAGTTCGAATAGATGTAAATTTGTCCCCTTTTGTGATGCTGTTGCCAGCTTATTTTTTTTTTCTTTGAAGAAAAAACGCTGTTGGGCGCGAGTCACCGAGGTCGTTGGCCAGCCATTTGTTTCTCTCTCTTTCTCGAGAAACCCATGAAGTACCACAACACGTCCTTGCACTTTTCGTTTATAAAGCAACATTCTTATGGAGCAGTGGATTTTTCAAATCACTTGCATTCCGATAACCGCACGCAAATGTCCAGCGCGATCGTCGTTTCGCATCGCTGGAATACCGCGCGGTGGCCGTTGGCGCAAAAAAACTGAGTTGAGGTATCCGTTGTTTACCTTTTATGGCGGCGAGTCGGAAGGAGATGACTGGACAATTATTCAATCGTTTCGAATCTTTTTCTCTTTCTGGCGTCTGCAACAGTGCATCCCTTTTATTCGAGTTGTTACCTCTCATCTTCCAAGTCCATAACCGTAAATCATGTTGCAGCCGGGCCGCCATTACCCCGACCTAGCAGTATAATCATCACGTAAAATATGAATTGTGTTATTCCTTTGGCCTGGCCGAAAGGAACTTCTTTCGTTCTTGATGGGCCGACGAGATAACGCCGTCGGGGAGAATTCGCGGCTCGTCGTGTGCCGACCCACTTGGGGGTTTCCCCATTTAATCAGAAGTCGGTGGATAACGATCGGAACCTGTTTGATTTGTTGTTTCTTTTATTCAGGGAACGCATTGTCATCGGGCACACCTTATAGTCTTGGGCCGAGTCATCCGACATAATGGAATAAGGAGACTTAAAGGACCGAGTGCGAGTGGTCATTGACACTGGAAGAGGCTTTATCCCCAGTAAGATGCATCGCCAGTAAGAGCACTAATGATCCTTTTTAGGGTAATAAAAAAAACTCGACAAAAGAAGAGATTCTTCTGGTTATGTTGTCTTGTAGTACTTTGTGTAGGGATCGGCCACTTGTCCGTTTCGAGAACCAGTATATTATCATCGTTTTTCGAGTATATATTTACACTATATTATTTAACGATTTTCTTTTCGTTTTCATTTTGTTTTTTTTTTGTTTTTTTTGAGGGCAATGTTTTTGAAGGTTGTTCCACCACCACGTCCACCAGTATCGTATTACTCGCACTACTACTACGACGAGTTATTTTAGATACAGCAGAGGAGAGATTAATGGCCGAGAAATATCAACGTACATAAACCGAGTTTGAAATGGACGACAAGGAGAGCAGCAAGCGGAAGTTTGAGCGCGTGAGAAAAAACGAAAAAAAAACCGAAACAAAAATGAGTCGGTCGACTGAGGACGACTCGCTCGTAAATCACCGGTACGAAGAGGGAAATGAAACAACAACAACAGCAGCAGGTGATGTCTCACTACGATGTTCCAATCACGTTTACCTGATTAGAATGAGACGTTTCTATTCTTAGGACGGCCGTCGTTCATTATTTGAAACTTTTTCCGAAAACAGCCATTCGTCGTAGATTAGCTGTGGACTAGTTTGCTACCAACGGGGGAATTGTTACCTACAAATATGGTATGTGCCACCCAGTTGGTATGCGACAGGTGGGGCTGCCTCTACGTCAGTTATCTTCACCTGTTTATTAGTTGGAAAAATAGGTAGAGGGAAGCGATGTTTACCAGACAGCACAGTCGAAGGTATTATAAATGAATATCAATCGAATTTTTTCTAGCTAATTCTTCTTCTTCTTCTGTTGTTTTACCGGTGGCCCAAGTTGGTTGGTGTGCGGCATTTTCTTCAAACAGCAGCAGCCGGTCCGCCCCGCCAACTCTATACTCGGTCGTTTCTGCTTGCGCACGCAACGTAAATATAAATGTCGAAACGACGACGAGCCCCCAAAAGGTCTACCCGACGACGATTTCAAACACCTGTCGTCGCGGCCAACTGCTCTTTGATTTCTAGACGGACGGGATCTATTCAGAATAACGCTAGGATTATCTCTTTAATGATGTCTCTTTACGTTTTCTAGGGAATTTTGTTGGAAAAACAAAAGATGTTGCCACCAAAAAAGTTGCGGATCGCCCAGCGCCCAACGGAAATGACGCGTGACACTGAAAACAAACCAATGTCTCTTTCTACTGCCGGACTGGCCAGCTGGGAACGAACCGCAGCCGAATATCAATCTAGGCCATTCGGAGAAAAACTCGGACGTACTCGGCAGAGTTCAGCAGAACTATTACGACGACTTGCTTGCAGAAGACATAAGAAGGACGGTTCATGTGGATTTTAAACCATCTGTTGCAGCAGAGTGGCCACCCGGTCTTTGCAACCAAAGTATCCGTTTCTTTTAGTCGGTCAAACTCCTTTCATCGTCGTGATGTAATTTGAACGTTTCTTGCAGTAAATTATCTCTCCAATAGTTTTTTTTTTTCAACAACGGGAATGTCAAAGTTATTTTTAACTCGATTCTCAGATTGTTTCAGGTCTAGACGGAGGCTGACGCCACAAAAGGTCATAGTCACACGGTAAGTTTTTTCTTAAGAGGCCATTTAAGATTGTCTTTTACCTGTGACGTATTTTTTTGGTCAATCTAGAAGCATCTTCTAGGACGCCACTCACGGAGCTTATCGATTTCTCATCCAGTTTTTATCCTAGCAGGGGGCAAGATGAGGTCGTCGACATTTTGGAGCCTTGAAAATCCGGTAGGAAAAAGATCTTCCCTTTGTGTTGGTCTCCGGTGACACCTGAAATGATTTTCCCCGAATATTTTAATGAGAAAATGAAAGGGAGCGGAGGATAAACGCCCCTCAGCGTACCTAAATCAGTGTCAACCGGTTTCCTCCCCATTTCGTGGAGTCGGACAGTCCGTTGGAAATCGAAATGGCTCTCTTTTTCGTTATTTA
Source organism: Ceriodaphnia dubia (assembly GCA_022539655.2). NCBI lineage: Eukaryota > Metazoa > Arthropoda > Branchiopoda > Diplostraca > Daphniidae > Ceriodaphnia > Ceriodaphnia dubia. The sequence continues at coordinate 776,771 of JAKUCG020000165.1, forward strand.
GCAACTAGCAACTGCAGTCGCGAGACGAAGCGAAAAGAAGGAGAACAGACATGTTCATTGTTGACGTAAACATGCGTGTCACGCATCTGGCGGCATGTCGTCGGCCAGGCGGATGCCCAATTTGCGAATCACGAATTCACCATATTTACGTGCGGATTTTTCCCTAAAACGTTGACGACAAAGTCCGCATTCAATTTGCCAATTTTTCTCTTTCAATCGTGGTATGATATGCAAATTTCAACTTCTTCCATCAGTTCTTTGTCTCCAATCTTTCTAGGTAGCAAAAAAAAACACAGGCAGTCTATAACTTTATACAGAAGGAATAATAAACGAGCCGTTCCCGCGCGCTCTCAGTAGTTGCCGACATCAGCAGTGAAAGATGCTCGTAGCCAGAGGCAGTGTCCTTGAATTGTCTAACGGGACGACGACGCAGGTAGTGCGGACCAAAAGCCACTGACAGTAGAACTTGCCCAAGTTCCAAAGGGGCCAAACTGGCGCCTCCGAGTTGAACGTCTCTTTAAGAAAAACCCAATGGGGCGGTTTGTCGAGACTCAGTTATCGTCGACCGTCCGCACGCTTGACATCTCTCTCTCTTCTGCCCGGTGGTGGACGCAGTGTTTTGGGTTTCTAGCTCAAAGAATTGACCAGAAAGAAAACACAGGATGGAGTCGCAGATGAACCTGCGACAATCCATGCTGGACAAGATGAAACGTCCGTTCAGCAACCGGCGGTTGAATCGCTACTGGAACAGCATCCAACTCAATTTGACTCGCAATTCCGGATACTACGCTTTGGTCTCTTCGCTAATGTGTCTGTGCCTCATCGGATTAAGATCCAACAGCGAATACCACGATCACGACGAAATCGACTCGGAACTTCACTACAGTTTCCACAATTGGGAACCAAAGGTATTCTTATTTTTATAGAACTTGAATTCGACAGTATTATCAGCTCAACTAAAACTGGTTTTTTCTATTATTGTCGGATGATGCAGAAAGCCATAGAAGTCAAACAGCGCGAACGGGTAAGTTATTCCAAACATTTTCTTTTCTATAAAACTGAAGAATTCCGTTGATCTATGGCGGGCCGAGTCCTTTTAGGCTGCGGTTAGCCGACGGATGTCAATCGATGGGCATTGTCCTCTCTAGTCTATTGATTTGTTATCTTTTCGTTTGTAGAGAGCTTTGGATTCCGACAGTGAAACGAAAATCATTCTATTTTGGACGAAATATCACGGAAGTGCCAGTTTCGATTTCGGTTTGGGTTCCAGGCCGTTCGAAACGGCTGGATGCCGAGTATCCAACTGCAAGACGACGACCGACAGGTTGCTGCTCAACGAATCTCACGCCATCATTTTCCATTCGGGAAATTTAAACATTTCCGACATGCCGTCCGTTCGTTTCGATCACCAAAGATGGATTTTCTATTCATTCACGTCGCCCGTCAATTTGGCCCCCGTTCCCAAATTCATCAAGGTATATCTATCATCTAAATCTTTATCTCTTAAAAAATGAAAAACTCAAAATTTAATTGTTATTACAGGACAAGTTCAACTGGACGATGACGTACCGACGCGATTCGGACATTATTCACCGCTACCCTTTCGGCGCCCTGACGGCCAGCAAAACGATTCGAAAGAGTTACGGCAAGACGCGACCGACGGCCAACTCTGTGAAGCGTCGTCTGCCGCGCAAGAAAAAGTTAATCGCTTGGATTACGTCAACTTGTCCGACGTCTGTCCGCCGAGAGAACTACGTCCGCGAGTTGGCCAAACACATTTCCGTCGACATTTACGGCGGGTGCGGTCACAAATACTGCGGCAGTCACGAACAGGTGGGTGGCCCGTGAATCGTCCATTCTTCCATGTTTTTATAATACGCTGAAAGATTCTCTGATAGATTTCAACTAGTCGCAACCGTAAAAAGCAATTCCAACTCGACGGGAGATAAAAAGAAAACAAAAACCAAAAAAAAAGAGATCGAAATCTAATAATGTAGACTTTTATATTCAGACGATTCGCTTTTGTTTCTCTGCCAACAAAACCTTGAACTTGAGCTTCTTTGTCGGAATGCGCTACTTTACGGTCACTTCTCTCTTTTTAAGAGGTCGAGAGATCATAATGCGATGGCGTCGTAAAAACGACCCTGAGAAAAGGAGATGCTCATTTCATAGTCGGCCGTGAATTATCCTCTGTGTATATATTTCTTTTGTCTGGCTCACAATTTCTAATCTTGTTATTATTTATTATTATATGAAACGCGGTGCTGCAGTGCATGAAGATGCTGCGGGAAGATTACAAATTTGTGCTGGCCTTTGAGAGCTCGCTGTGCACCGACTACGTCACGGAGAAATTATACACGGCCCTGGAGAACGGCGTCGTGCCCGTCGTCTACGGCGAGGCCGACTACCGGGCCTACGCCCCGTCCAATTCCTACGTCAACGCCCGAGATTTCGGATCGCCCAAAGAGCTGGCCCAGTACCTTTGGCTCCTCCATCAAAACGACCATCTGTACCAGAACTACTACGCCTGGAACCAGGACTACATGGTGGACAGATTCCCGACGGACGGCTGGTGCAATCTCTGCCAGATGCTCAACAGGCCGGTAGAGGCTCAGGCCTACTCGGACATTCAGAAATGGTGGACGGAGGAAGTCAGCTGTACGACGACGTACCAATTCAACACTAATTACACCACCAGTAGCAAAAGTCTCGATCCTGTGCTGGCGCTTTAGTTCCAAGTAAGGACGATAATCGCGCCCATAATTTTTTAGAATTATCAATCAAAAACACAACGCCCTCGGTCGTATCCGATGTAAAACTTCATCATTATCGACATTATTCCCGTCTCTTTGCTTCTTATTCAATCCCGCTGTCCATCTCGTGTAGAATTGAGCTCAGAGGATCGAGAGATCCTCCCTCTCCGACTAACGATATCACGCTAAAGCCGCCAATTAATACGAAGTTCGTCCTTTTTTTTTAATAATAATACTCTTAAACTAAAAATTTCTCGAATTCGAGAAGTTCATTTCTGGTCGGGAAAAGTTTTGTTTGATGCCGAAATATGCCCGTTTTGTATTACGAGAGCCTTTCTTTTTTTTCCTATAGAAAAATGAGTAGCCCACAGAGATGTATACCGTTACAGTCGTTAAGAGAGAAGATTGAGAGAGAGAGACGTATAGCGCGGTCTACCTTTCGTGTAGTACTGTATACCTACGTGATGTGTAATTAGTGTACGTGCGGGGCGGCCACCTGTGCCTAGGCCCTTGTGGGAGCCGGCGCAACCCGACGTCGTGATGAAACATTTTTCGATAAAATTTTTTAAAAAATAGGCCCCTTTTTTCTCTCTTTGGTTTCGTTATCTCGATTGTTTTGTGTGACTTTGTTCTTCCAAACTTGTTTGGATTTCATCATTTTCAAATTGTTGTCTCTCTCATTCGGCCTGCATTAATAAACAAATCTAGTTTGAATAACAACCGTTTCTTTTTTTCGTTGGACTAACTCTCCTTAATTACCAAGAGAGGCGTAGTACGGGAAAAACAATGTCGGTCGCGTATTAGTCATCGCGACCGTCGCTTTGACGTCTCTTTAGTGTTTTGATGCGCGGCTCGTTCACACAGACATTATTAGAACCCAGCAACGGTGTTCCAAACAATAGCCTATACACCTAGAGGTTGCGACGATAGCTGTTGGGCGCCAGATTTATTGAGAGACGAGATTGTTGAACATGGGAAAAACTCAAAAACAGTAAACACTTGTAAAGGCAGAATGGAACCCGTTGAAGAGCTAAAATAGTAAGATTAAGTTAATTTACTTACAGTGTAATTCCCCTATAAGGGGAAGGTCTAGAAATTTGTTATTCAATGGAAATGAAAGGGACAATACATTTGTCGTTGTCTCTTCGAGCAGGTTTAATCTCGACTGCAACAACACTTCCTTATTCATAAAGTCAAAAGAAATAAAACGTTGTACAAGTTCATCAGGTTCAAATTTTATTTCCTAATTTCAAGCATATGGGATTAGAATACCAAAACATTTCCTAGACAAATTTAAAGGAGAAGACGACATATCAAGCCTCTTTTCTTTGTTTTCTTCTTCTAAGGAAAAAACTACTAATTAAATCGTCTATTTAAGAATTCAACCTTCTATTAAGTCGTTCAACATGTCTATCAAGTCTGGACAAACGTCACAGCCGACATAAACCAAATGTGGGCATCCAAACTTGTAGTGGGCTGCGCTGCCCCGATTCCAAACACCTGTTAACCTGCTGAAACGAATGAACAAGTCAAGATCTAAGGTCGCGACATTTTTTAAAGAAAAGTCTACACAGATATTTGGAGATACAGACCAGAAAAACTGGTAGGAAAAAGTTGGACATTTAAAAAAACCCGCCAAGCCAGGGTTGTCTAAACTAAAAAATTATACGAAAAAGATTGGATTTCAAAATTACCCAAATTCTAAAACATTTAAGATATACAACCCGAAAGAGACAATACAAAAAATCAATCACAAGTGATAGCGATTCTATTACAAACAAATTCAGATCGGACAAATTGGTCTCGGAGTATGGAAGGTCGACAGGTTGAGTACATATCAAGCTAAATCGATAACGAAGCTTAATTTCAGAGGTCGTCTTGATAATCTTTCCCCTTTTGGTGACTACGTGAGGACAGCTATCAAGTATATACACCAACAAAACAAGACATTTAAATCACTGACGCTTAACTAATAAGGAAATAACATTCATCTAACATACATGTCATCTCGGGTTACCTGTTTCTCAAAACGTCTTTGATGACCCTGTCTTTTCCTGACATGGACAACATTCTAACAAGAATGGAATTCATCTTCCACGACGAGATGGCCAAGGGCTCGTGCGATTCGTGGCGCCTGGATATTATCGCTTATCGCAATAGACCAGTCACTCTCAGAAAAAAACAGAAACTCGTTTCCGTCCATCGATCCCTTAGTCTCAAGCATATTCCAAATAGCCTGGCACCATCCAGTGAAGCAATGGTGGACTAAAGAGACACATCAACCGGCCCATACCAGTTCTGACGCTAGAGACCATCGTCAAAAATTGTCAATCGGCTCTTCGTCGAGTTATCAATGGCGCGAATCTCACTTGGGTCTCGTGGACGTGACGAGAATCTAGGCGTTTCAAGTCGAACGACATTTTTCTGTCCCAAGCCATCGGCGATCGACGTCCTTGAACGCCATTAATTTCTTCTTCTACTTCCCCCAGAAAATGCAGCCGGGCATTGGATTACACAGTTTTTCAATGGCTTATTTCTTACCGTCGTCGAGATACGAACCTTTGAACGGCCGAACATCGTAATGTTGAGTGTCGTCTTAAAGTTATGTGATCACTCGGTCTGCATTTACATCCGTTGCAGTGTTGGACGAGACATTTTTTCCACCGTCTTGTCACGTGATTGACGGCGAAACCGGTTCGTTAAACTTATACAAGAAAAAGCAGACGAAATTCATAGAGGAAGCAAAGAATGAGGGGACAGAAGAAACTAAGCACGTGTTTGGATTTTAGTTGCGGTGTCGGCCGCTAGGAATTGTGTGTGTGTGTGTGGGGGGAGCCGGTAGGGAGACAGACAGGAGAGGGGGGCAGCTCTTTTATTTTTCCCACCAGCCAAGATAAACTATTCTCGATTGTGACTTTTGAAAAAAAGGGTCTCGTCCGATAAAACACACTTCATCTGGTCGGTTGCTTCGGTCCGAGACAGTCACACACGTTCTCCTCCTCCTCATCCGCTGCCGTTTACCTCCTACTCCTCCACCAAGTCCGTTTTGCAAAGTGTTTTTGTCTTGCCCTTTTCTTTTCACCTCTCACGTCATCCTCGTCATTTCACGTCTGGTCGTCGCAGTTCGTCCCAAAACAATTACAACGATTACCTGCAGTACGGGATCGTTTGATTTTGTCACTCCAAGTCGTCAATAAAACACGAAGGAAATCAGGATCGTGCTGAGCCCCCCAAAAAGAAGAGAAGATGCAACAGCAGACGCAGCAGCAGCAGAAAACGGCCGACGTGGTGATCGTCGGCGCCGGCATTGCCGGACTGACGGCGGCAGACCATCTCCGCCGCAACGGTGTCATGGACGTCGTCATCCTTGAGGCCTCCAACAGGTTTCTACAATTTTCTTTCTTCATTTTTCCCCTATTGTATATTTAGATTTATAGTCACAAGTGAGGCTTTTTAGAGTTGCATGGCCTGCGGCTGTATCCTCCGCGCTCAGAGTTTTGGCATGTCTGATACTCTCTCTGTGATGTGTCGAATATATTATCGAATCCGCCCTCTCCGATTTCAAGTGGTCAACAACCTTCGACGCGGCAGCCGCCAAATAACATATCGATACTTGAACATCTGATCGTCTGTCCTCTTTGTACAGAACCCTTTGGACTCTCAAGTAAATCTGACTGTCAAAGAGAATTGACGCATCTTCCGATACAAGTCTTCGCGACCAGAGATAAAAGATACGACAACAAAAAAATAAATGATCACGTACTCACTCCAAACCAGACTTTGGACCCTTTTGTGAAACAATAGTGAAACCTCTGTGTTTATTTCGAGTTGTGTAATAATAATGACAACACATTTGAAACAGCTTGGGCAGCGTCCTTGATCAATGTCCGATTTCCATTATCGTACCTGACGACGACAATGTCGTGCCTATTTTGTTTCTCTTCATTTCTCACCAGTTATTTTTTATATTCGATTTATCAAACAGATATGGAGGCCGTTTGTTTACGGCGCCTCATGGCGACGCTTACTTGGAGTACGGAGCCAACTGGATTCACGGTGGGAGCGAGGAGAATGAACTGTTCAAGCTGGCCCGTCAACGCTCCCTGCTGGGCGACAACTTGAACCTGGAGAATCGGACCAAGGGTCTCTTTTACACGTCGTCTGGCCAGAGCATCGATGGACATCTGGGAGAGAAATGCTACAAGCTCTTCTTCGACGCCGAGACGGAAGCCGGAAGACTCTACCGGACCGATAGCCGGATGAAGCAACGACTGGCCACCAAATCGCTGCTCCAATACTTGGAAGAAGTCTGGCAACGATTGGCCGAACGTGAATTCGGCGCCGATTTGAACAATCCCGTTCGCCAACAAGCCGAATCCATTTTCAACTCGATGATCCTCTACTTCCGCTCTCATGTCGGCAACGATCTCTCTCTGGTTCCGGCCATTCTCCACGGAACTTTCGAGAATGTGGCCGAAGAAGATGTCAAGATGCCCAATGGAATGCGGGCTTTGGTCGACGAATTCTTCGTCAACCTTCCCAAAGGGACGATTGAATTCGATACGACCGTTACCGGCATCTTCTGGTCGTCGGAGAAATCGGGTGAATGGCTGGACCATCCCGTCAAGATTACCACCGATAACGGCACTACCTGGAGGGCCAAGCACGCGATTTGTACGCTACCACTAGGTGTACTCAAAAGGTCACATGATAAAATTTTTCACCCTCCTCTTCCTCCATTGAAGGTCAGTTTTGGGTTAAAATGAAATCAAAATCAAAGTTTTCAATTGTTTTTTTTCCCTATCAGGTGAAAGCCATCGAATCGATCGGATTCGGCAAAGTCGAAAAAGTCTTTGTCGAATTCGATCAACCATTTTGGGAGCCGGGTTTCGGCGGAGTGAAACTGGCTTGGACGGCCGAAGATTTGGCTGAGAAACTTTTGCCACGCGACTGGTACAAGGTTATCTGTAGCTTCGAGGAAGTCTACCGCCAGCCCAACATTCTCGCCGCCTGGGTCTCTGGCCGCGAAGTTGAAGCCATGCTCTCACTGAGTGACGAGGAAATTCTCGAAACTTGCACTCGTCTACTGCGTACCTTTACGGCCAACCCGAAAATGGTGGCCCCCGTCCGGATCATTAGATCCAAATGGCTCAATGATCCACTTTTCTGCGGCTCGTATTCCTACCCAACATTCGAATCTAGTCATCGCAGCTTCAGGTATATACCTACCTATATTAATCAACACCAATTATTGAATTTTAACTAATATATATATATTGCAGCGATTTAGCCAGTCCGATTCCCTCCGAGAAGGATCCCCGTCTTTTATTTGCCGGGGAGGCCACTCACGATCATTACTACTCGACGCTGCACGCTGCGTACATAACCGGAATGAGGGAGGCCGGGCGTATTGTTCCCTTGGTCTTGGAGTCCAACAAGAAACACTTGAAGCACAAACTGTGAACACGATGAAAAAGGGACTATATGCTTTGTTATTGATATATATACAATTCTAGAAATGGGGGAAAACAATGGAAAAGAATATTATATACTAACCTTATATTTTTGTTAGCATAATCATGTTATTGCTACTAGTTCAACTGGGGTTTATATACTTTTCTCTACTGGACAAGGTGGGCATACCTGGCAAACGTCAAATGCACTTCTCAGTGCTTTTCTTGCTCAACTTACATACTACCACATATATTCTTTATATTCTTCAAATGCGGTGTGCAGTCTTTAACTTTTCCATGAAATGGCCGAGATGTATTGAATTGAAAGAGAATAATACATGCCAGATAGAATCTGAAGTGAATTTTAAATCATGTTGCTTTCATTGCTGCTTTGACATTGGCTTGCTGAAGTTGCTGCTGCATTTTGCCAAGGGTTTCTCTTTGAGTATCTTGCTTTTTGTCAAGTTCTTCAATGGTCTTGTCCAACCTTTTCCTGTTTATGTTAAGTACCGTTAAAGTATTTCAAAGACAACAACATTACCATAAATGGTTCTTACATCTCTCCAGTGATGTAGTCGATACGCTTGCTGACATTCTGGCGAGCTTCATCCAGATCCTGCTTCACTAAAACAGGGCCAATCAGTTTGAACACGTTAGCGTCCGATTCCAAAATCTTCAGTTCGTCTCTAACTCCGTTGTTTTCCGTCAATTGACTGTCCAACTGCTGCCGGGAGGCGATGACGGTCTGGTATTCTTTGGGTGTCAAATGAAAACATCACTAACTATTACGAAATCCTACAAGGTTAAATCAACCTACCTTTTTGAATAGTTTTATACTTTTCTACTTCTTGCTGCATTCTCTTTTGTAAACCGTCAGCCATTCTTGACAGAAAAGTATTTCAAACGTGTCGAACTGCAAGAATGAAGAAATAGAAACGATCATATGAATTCGGTAGCAGACGAACACGAATGAAGAGCAGAAACTCGACAGAAACCACCTAGCGGTCGATTATAAAACTAGTTGTAAACATCGGTCGGGACTCGGGAATGATTGAATGAAAAAAAAAGATAATAAAAATCACGAAATTTTCCCTCTGAACACAAGTGAAAGTTTATTCCGTAGTACCACAGTCAAAGAGCACAACCCCAACAACGGAATTTCCAACAGCAACAAAAAAAAGTTACAAAAAAAACTGAACGCG